>JAEQML010052436.1:0-42525 GCA_016904865.1 Pissodes strobi
CAGTTTTAATCATCTCCTGATGATGCTAACATGGTTAGCGAAACGCGCGTCGAGTGCAATAATTCTGTTTCGGTATTGTGGATAAAACTCCGTTTTAGTGCATGTTGCCGAAGGTTCCAAACCCCAACATAGTTAAATATCAGTGTAAAAGGTCTTTACAAATTTTGTTAATTTATACTGTAATATCTCTTATTTGTATTAAATAATAATATTATGACGCAGATTTTTGTTTCGAAGATCAAAGGAATTTTTGAAATGTTTATCGACATGTCAAAGTACCATTTAATTTTGTTTTAAACTCTACTATCAATATTATAAATTTGTTCATTTAAATTGCCGTTTCATTTTCAACACAAAAATGTAAAAATCGTATTTTTCTAAAAAATATGTTGGTGCTAATTTGAAATGAAATGAAATGAAATGAAATGCATTTATTAATCCAAAGATCACAATAAAGGATATAGGACACGTCACAAAGGTCTTAAGAACTTAGAAAACTAAAAACTACCAAATACTAAGACACACTTACAGTAACAGCATCCTCATAACTAAAGTTGTAGTTAATAAATTCATCAATACTATAGAAAGCGTTATTTAATAATATACGCTTTAAACTGGTATAGAATTCATTATTGCTAAGTTCTCTTATGTTATTTGGAATTTTATTAAACAGTATGGTACCAATGTAATAAGGGTTTAATTTGTACAATTCTAGGCGATGAAGATCATGTTGTAGGTTGCTGCCAAATCTTGTATTATATTCATGGTAAAAGTTTTGTGTTCTAAACATACGAATATTCTGTTTTACAAATTTGAGTAACTCAAAAATATACAAAGAAGGCAAAGTCATTAAAGATTAATTTTTAAAAGTATTTCTGCATGATTGCCGATACCCAAGGCCAAACATTGCTCTAATAGCTCGTTTTTGCATTCGAAAGACTCTGATGATAGCTGATGCGCCACCCCAGAGAATGACACCATAACGAATTATGGATTCGAAACATGAAAAATAAAATATTTTCAAAACTTCCCTGGTTAGGACTTGTTTTAGACGATTCAATGCAAAGCATTGGCTTGAACATCTTTTACAAATATTATTAACATGTTCTTTCCAATTCAACGACATATCAGTGTAGATGCGCAGCAGTTTAAAGGATGTTACCTGTTCTATTGATTTATTGTTTAATTTAATTAAGTGACTTTTTGTGTAGTTACTATTAATTGGATGAAATTACAAAATATATGTTTTGTTTTGATTTAATGTAAGCCTATTTAAATTGAAGTAATGGGATAGTTGATTAAGATTGTGTTGCAAGTTATTTGTCATTTCAAGTTCATTGGACTCTGTTGACAGAACTGATATGTCATCAGCAAATTCACAGTGATATGCTGTCAAACAGGTCGATAAACCATTATTATACACTAGAAACAGTAAAGGGCCCAGAACACTTCCCTGTGGAACGCCAAACTTGACATCTAGCTGCGCAGATTCAGACGCTTCAAAAAGAACAAATTGTTTACGGTTTTTTAAATATGTCTTTAACAAATTATGACAGTTTCCACGAATACCGTACTCATATATCTTCTGCAGTAAAAGATCATGATCTACGCAGTCAAATGCCTTGGTTAGGTCGACAAACAGTGCCATAACCTTGTCATTCGCATCTAGCCTTTTATATATAGTATCTAAAATGGAACATAATGCTGTAGTAGTTGATTTTTTGTTGCGAAAACCATGCTGCGTGGGTGATAATATGTTGAAGCTTTCCAGAAAGTTAACCATACGTTTCAAAATTATTTTCTCAAAAATTTTTGAAAATATGGACAATAGTGAAATTGGACGATAATTTACAATGTCTTTACAATCTCCTTTCTTAAATAAACAAACAATTTTTGAAACTTTCAGAAAATCTGGAAACACACCTTGAGAAAAACATAAATTTAGCAAGTATGTTAAAGGTCCACACAACTGTTTACTACAATACTTTATAATAGAGGAGGAAAATTCATCATGGCCACTTGAATTAGAATTTTTCAAATTGTTTATTGATTCACTCATTTCACTTTCAGTCACCCTATACAACTAGATTGATTTATCAGTAAAAAAGTTTAAATTTCTTCCATGGCCATCAATATTATCAAAAGATTGTTGTTTTTCATATAATTTTCTAAGAATGTCAGCAAAATATGAATTAAATTGTTCAGCTATGTCCCCTGAATTTGTATACGTAATGCCATTATTTATAATACAATTAGTTTTATTTTTTTGACTGGTTTTTATTGTATTATTTATTAGATTCCAGACTGTTTTTGATTTGTTATTAGAATAGATAATTTTGTTGTCATAGTATTTTCTTTTTGCAGCCCTTAACAAACGCCTATAAATAAGTTTATATTTTTTATAAAATTCCAAAGATGCTAAACCTCTTTTTACCTTTGCATGTAGGTTTTTTAAGTTTTTGGATGATGTTCTTAAACCTAATGTTAACCATTGTTTGCAATTAAAATCTGATTTTCTTTTTCTTACATATCTAAAACTAATATTATAGTAATAATCCAAAGTTCCAATAAAAATAGAAAACATATCATTTATATCACTACCTCCATTGTAGAGTTCTGACCAACATTCAGCCTTTAGAAAATTTAGGAAGGTGTTTTTGTTTTTATTTGAGAAAGATCTTGCTAAGTAAGTTGCATGTGAGATGTCATTAATGTAGGCAAATTCAATTTTTTGAAATGTATGGTCAGATAGTCCATTTTCAGCTACAATACAGGCAATGAGGCTGTCATTAAAATTTGTACAAATATAATCTATGGCTGTAGAAGATATGGCAGTAGTCCTAGTTGGTTCGTTAAAAACGGGGGTTATATTAAAAGAATAAAGTATATCCAAAAGTTCATTTTTGTCATTATTATCTTGAAAAAGATTTATATTAAAGTCACCAACAACCAGTCTGCAAAAAGGATACGCTTCACATATACATGACAGACACTGCTCAAACTGATGAAAAAAATCATCCTTTGGTCCCAAAGGTGAACGATATAGGCATAAAATACATACATTTATATAGTTGACACATATCCTAATACAAGCACACTCAAAAACAAACTCAATGCAAAACTTGTGAACGGCATCTACCTGACTAAATTCTAAAGTGTTTTTAGTTAAAATTAATACGCCGCCGTGTTTATTAATTGTTCTATTATAATAATCCGCTATTTTAAAACCATTGACATTAAGAAAATCAATTTCACTATCCAAACACCAACTTTCAGACAAACATAATAAATCTAAATTTTCTTCTTCCAAAAACACTTCAACCAATTCTATTTTGTTCTTTAGAGATTGGATATTTTGGTGGGCAATTTTGATAGTTTCATAGCAAGCCGGTGACATATCCCTAGCCTGAGATTTATCACCGATCATACTATACTTTATGGGGCCCACAGAATTGCCTGGTGACTGAACATTTTGGTGAATTAAATTAATATTTACACATTGGTTATCCAAATTCCTTTTTAAATGTTTAGCAGTGTCTGATTGTTTATTTGTTAAAAATCCCCATTATAATTCACATTGTTTCTAAATCTGACTAGACGTCTTTTGTAAACAGGGCAATTGGTGTCTCTTGCGGAATGGTTGTTTCCGGGTATTTTAAGTTTTTGACAGTTTGGGCATTTTAAGTTTCTTTCTTCACAGTACTGTGCACTATGCTCACCTCCACATCTAAAACAACAATCTTTTCCTGTGCAATATTTTGCTACATGGTCAAAACCACAGCATTCAAAGCACATGGCTAAATTTAAATGTTCTTGAACAAACACGGTAACTAGGTCAAAGTAAACGGTGCCTCTTTTCAGGAAGCATTTGGCGATATTCGGAGATGTTTGCAAAATCCAATTTTCTTTGCTTGGTTTTCTACACTGTCGCTTTGTTATTACCTTCATCTTA
This sequence comes from Pissodes strobi, assembly GCA_016904865.1. Taxonomy (NCBI): domain Eukaryota; kingdom Metazoa; phylum Arthropoda; class Insecta; order Coleoptera; family Curculionidae; genus Pissodes; species Pissodes strobi. Next base: position 3,953 of record JAEQML010052436.1, read on the forward strand.
TTCTTTATAGTTGTTTGCAGTACCTCAGTGATATCAGGTTTTAATCGCTCTAGCTCCTCTAAAAATTCGTCATCGGAAAAACCTTTTCCAATACCTGTTATCATGATCATTGGGTCAGATGATTGATTTTCCCTAAACTTTATTTTGTCTATGTTTTTTATAGCCTCTTTTAATTTTTCTTGCTGGTTTTTATCATGACTTTCAACTATAATTGCACCGTTTTTGGATTGCCTGATGTTTTTAAAACCGCCTCCTACATCTTTTATGTTTATTTGTTGTTTAAATGACTTGAATGTTTCCTGTGGGTTGTCTGTATTGTCCAGATTTATTATCGTCTCGTGTTTTTTTGTTGTTTTTGGCGTTATCCATTCTTCTTTCTTAAAAGTATTTTCCGTGTGCTTTTCCTGTGCTTTGACTTTTCCATTCGCATCTGTAACTTGTGCATATGATAGTGGGGTTGGTGAAATAAGTTCGCCGTTTTTTGTTTTTAAATTAGTAAGTTGATTTCTAAGTACTAAATTCTCTTTTTCTATTTCCCCAGTTTTAAAAGTTAACATAGTAAAGAGTTTACAGATATCTGCTTGCGCATTCTGTATTATTGTTTGGGAATTTGGAGGTAGGCAAAATTTTTCATTTTCTACATTGCCCTTACTCATGGTGTCGTTGTTATTATCCATTATGGAAAAAAAATTATCTATTAATTCTTCAGAGTAAATTTGAGATTTTTCTTCTACCTTTGCTTCCAAGTTAATTATTTCCTTATCATTGCGGTTTTATTCACATTGGCGTTTGTAGCTGTTTTCTTGTTCAGGAGTTGTGTCTGAACGATGTCTTTTATTGTGGTTACCTTCTAAGGTTTGATTTTGTATTTTTTCGTTATCTTTTGGCGGTGTTCTCAAAACAGACTTCATTGGTTTAAAAATCGAGTCCGAAATCATTTCGTCGCTAAAACTAAAATTTTTGTATGTACCCGGTATCGGTGTTTTGTCCGAGCACTCCATTGTTTGCTCATCAGTGTTTATTTTGATATCCACTTGAGTTGGAATATTTGTCAACACCGTACCGACCTTGGATCCTATTATTTCCTCGATTTCATTTTTTGATAAATTTGGTGTTTCTAAGGAATTACTTCTTTGTTTATACACACTTTTTACACTAATGGGTTTTTTCAACCGGACGGTCGGCTTTCCGTTGCCGTTACTGTTATCCATAACAGAAAGCACCAATTAATCTTTTTGTAAAAACTCGTAATATGAACGTTTAACGGGAGCGAACTATACACACGTGTATCACGCTCTAGTATACTACTAGTTGAGAATAGCACATTTCATACACAACATTTTTACGACCATAGATAAATATATTTTACGACATGATACATAAATATAGAGACATAGACATAAGTTTATTGATATTACTTTGGTACAACGGCAATGCCTAGTCTAGATATGTCATTGTGCGCTAGTGACTAACTAACTATTGCCTGTTGTTGCGCCCGATGCTGTTTGTTCAGCGTCTTGGCCAACAGGGCATGACACCCTGATGGGGCTAGGTGGTAAGCTATCTATAACTAGGTTAAGCGGTGCTGCTCTTTGTTCGATCATTACTTGGGTGACCCCTTCAATGTCGCTTAATTGATAGTTGGCCAAAGCTAAAATTAGTTAGAGTGCGTTCTACGTTATGTAATTTTGCTACAAGGTCTGTTTTTCAAGGAAAACTGGGGAAAAACCTTGCTTAAATGCTCGCGTAGAGCAGAGTCACAGAAGTTAAAAAGGACAATACAATATGTACAACATGAACTTATGGTTACTATATACAAATATACAAGATTAGACTTAGCAACGAAGTCTGCTCCGGTATTACTGTAGCAGCATCAGGTCACTTTGTTTGAGCCCCACGGATCAGGCCGCGGAGACATGGATGCTTCGGTGGTTAGAACTCAAATGCGATTGAGGGTGTAGGAGAGTGAATTAAGTGTTGAATAGTTTGTATTTACAATATTCACACTTTGTTTTAATTTACGGCGGTCTTAGCTGCTTGTAAAAAAGGGTCGTTTCCCGGTATATCGTGCCGTGTTTGATGGGGCGCTCGGGGTCGTATCTCACGTCTGCTATATTCGCAGTTAGCAGCGATCCCTTGATTTGGCTATCGAAGAACTTACACGCGAGGCCATCAATATATTCCTCAACGTATTCAACGCCGGACCACGCGTGTAAGTCATCGATTCTAGCTCGATCGCGCCACGTCAAGGAGAACGCTGCCCTTAGGTAATTATTTTGCAGTACCTGCAATTTCTTTTTGTGAGTACGAGCCACCGAGCACCACACCGGAGCGGCGTAGAATAACGCTGGTCTCACGATGCTCTTATAAAGGATGAGCTTGTTGGCAGGGCTCAGGTAAGACCTGCTCGCTACCAACAAGCCCAGTCCCTTTTTGACACCCTCGTTCTTACCAATGATGGCAGAGATATGCCGGTTGAAATTTAGTTTGTTATCAAAGGTAATGCCAAGGTATTTCACCTGTGGTTTTGGCAGTATCTGCGTGTTCCCTATTACGAGAGGCGTGACATTGATATCTTTGCGTTTACGCGTGATGACGATTAGCTCGGTTTTGCTCGCATTGAGAGATATCTTCCACCTCTCGTAATAAGGAACAAGCACGTTCATGTGATCGCTATGGTTTGACTTCGCCACCTCAGCGAGGGGATGCGAGGAGTAAATTGCCGTATCGTCGGCAAAAAGGGCTTTGTTGGTTCTGGGATGAGACGGGATATCTGCAATAAAAAGATTGAAGAGCAGCGGCGACCATACCGTGCCCTGTGGTACCCCCGCTCGCAGTCGCCTGCTCGCAGAGGAGTGTTTGTTTATTCTGGTAAAGAAAGTGCGCTCGGCAAGGTATGACGTGATAAGGGAAACTAGGTAGAGCGGGAAGTTATACTTCGCCAGTAGTTTGAAAAGCAACCCCTCGTGCCACACCCTGTCGAACGCCTTCTCAATGTCCAAAAGTAACAATGCCACTGATTGTTTAGTGCTGAAGCTGCGATATACGTCAGTTGCGATCTGCTCAGGGGGTAGTACATTTTGCCGGTCACCCTCCCTACTGATGCCCGGCAAGATAAGTCTTTCGGTTACCTTCCCGAGAGCATTCAGCAGGGAGATCGGTCGATATGAAGAGAGTAAAGTTAGGTCTTTACCCGGTTTCGGGATGTGTATGACGCACGCTGCCTTCCAGGGTTTCGGGAAGTGCTGCAGCCTGATTACCGCGTTAACTATATGCATGAAATGAATTAATGTTTTCCGGGGTAAATTTTTCAGGACTATATTCGGAATATTGTCCGGGCCAGGAGCTTTATTTCTCGGTAAACGGCAGATAGCTTTGCGGATGTCCGCAGGCGTGGCTCTCAATTTATCAAACACTGCCGGGGGGATGGGGTATTTTTGCCGTTTGAATATATCAACAATTGAGCTACAGTGAGCCTGCACAGGAAGGGTATCCGGCGACCCGCTGCAGACGCCCTCCAGGTAGTCAGCGAAGGCTTCCGCTTTTCCCTGATCACTCGCGATATCAACACCGCGGTGTTTAATCACAGGGATTCGCGTACAACCTCCGCGAACTCGCCTGGCCAGCTTCCACAGCGAGCCGTCGTCCCTACTGACAGAGTTGATATATTCTAGCCATGTCTGGTCGCGGTGTTCACGGATCTTTACCCTGATCTCCTCCGTCAGTGCGTTGATTTGAGCGGATCCCATTGCTGTCCGATCTCCCTGCCATCGACGTCGAAAACGGTTTCTGTAGGTTATAAGTTCAAGGATAGGTTCCGGCAGGGATTCTGTCCTAGGGTGGATTGTAACCCTAGGACACATAGCATCTTGGATGCGCTGGATATTAGGTGTAAGCTTATCAACTTCATTCTCAAGCGCCTGGATTGTCTCTTTTTGTCCGGGAACGACAGTTAGCTCGTTTAACCTCGCTCGGAACTCCCTCCAATCAACATTCCTGCACGAAATGACGGTGTCACTCGTTATAGGGACCCTGCAGTACAGGCCAATCTTGATCGGAAGGTGATCCGAGTTTAAGGTGTTCATTTCCTGAAGCTGTGTGGTTCTTATCGCTCCCCTAGTTATAGCGACATTCAGGAACGAGTCACTGCGAAGATAGGTGGGATTCGGCGTTCTGTGGTAGGACATTTCAAGATTGTTTTCGACTATCCCCTTCAGTAGTCTACCCCTGCTGTTGGTTCTACCGCCCCATGCGGCGTGGGTGGCGTTGACGTCACCAATTAGCAGGGATACTGCGGAAGTAAAGCAAGGAGATCGTTTTCCGTGAGGCGGAGACCCGGAGGTGCATAGCAGCCGGTCACACGCAGGCCGCTCTCCAGTTCGATACTAACATGTTCTATAGCGGAGCGCACGTTATATACTCGCTTGAAGCGAAGCGACCTGTGTATGAAGCAGGCCACGCCTCCTCCGTTTCGATCGGGCCTATCAAATCGCTCCACATTGTAGTTCCTAACTTTTAGTGTAAAGCCAGGATCTAAACGTGTTTCATTGAGAAAAACAATCTGAAAATTGGAAGTATGCATAAAGTTACGGAACTCGCCCATTTTGGGCCTGATACTGTTACAGTTCCAACTTGCGACTACTAACATTATATATTGAATCTCGTGTACTCATGCGAGAAGAAGCGAATCGAGGCTTGGACGATTTCCGCCTTGTCGCCCCGACACGCTTCGAGCATGTCAGAATTACATTCAAGTGCCAAGAAAAGTTGCTCTAAATTAACAAGGTTATTTATACGGGTAACAACGTTATTTAAATTTGACATTATGCTAGCAATGTTTGAGTTTGAATTATGGGTGTTATTATTATTAGGGATCGAGCTATTGCGCGCAGCACCACTTACCTGTACATTTTGATTTTGCTTAGGCCGGCTATCCTGGCTCTGACGTGTATTTCTGGGACGAAGGGTTGGGAACTGGTTGTTGAAGTGCTTGTTGCGTTGGCCATTGCTTAGGCCTTGGCCACTTAGACCGTCCGCAACTCTGGATGCCGAAGCTTTGTCTCTCCAGGCCGGGTTAACTGGCAGTGGAGCAGGTTTGAGGGCTGGTTTATTTGGTTGTCTGGTTTTAGTCCCAGACGTTTGAATTAAGTTAAATTTATAGACATATACAGGACACTCCTCGTCTATAGATCGGTGAGGGCCCCCACAGTTAGCGCATTTTTGGAAGTCTTGCGAGCACTGGGTGATATCGTGCTGCCCTGCACACTTGCTGCAAGTGGTTTTCCTGCTACAGTAGGATTTGGCATGTCCGAACTGTTGACAGTTCTTACATTGTAAGAGTGGCTTGCCGGAACGCCTTGCTTCCCATGAGATACGGACACACATTAGGGTTCTCACTTCACTGTTCAAACGTCGGATTGTATAATCAGTGCCTAGAATGATTAAAAACATTGGCGTCCATGTTTTCCGCATTTGGTAAATATTCTTTGGGGTTATATTATATTCGTCCCGAAGAGCTTCTGCGATGTCTTGAATTTGGATGTCCCCGTCCAGGCCTCGTAGGACAAACGCACGCGTTTTCTCCTGGATTTCAGCGTAGGTGTGAAATTCGGTGCTTTCTTGAACCAAGGTACGTTTTAAAGTCTGCAGATCATTAGCGTTATCGCAGTACACGATGACAGAATTTTTCGTGTACTTTAACTGATATTTAGTGATGTGCATGTTCTTCAGATCTTCACGGAGCTGTCGGTGATCAGCCGGACGGCCCTTGATTACTACGGGGGGTAACGGCTGTACTTTGGGTTTAGGGGCGGCCTTACCCTTGCTGTTTGCAGTTTTTCGCTTAATCCCTGCAGAGGCAGAGGTGGATGCTACGCTGGCCGCATCCGTATCCTCGTCCTCTGTGTTAATGTCAGATAGAGGTTGAAACGAGTTCGATGTGGTAACTGGGGTTGGCCCATTTCTAAGGTAGCTACCTTGAAGTTTCTCTTGAAGGGCAGTTGCTTGAAAGGGGTCCTAAAGACGTCCTTTCCATTTCCACTTGTTGAGAGATCAGAAGATGGGGGTGGCGGCGGTGCCATTTGACTAGGCTGCTGCCGGTCGGTCAAGGTGACCTTGGGTTTCTTTGTGGTTTCAGAGCCTTGGAGACCCGTAGGACTGGCCTTGTTTTTCTTACCTGTGTCGATCTTAGACATAACAGGCTTTTTGAATCTCGTGGGGTGCACGTCCTTGAAGTGCTGACGCACTTTCATGACCAATTTCCGTGTATCGTTATGGCCCGGTTCGCAATCGCGGAGTTTGTCGTAATCCAGCCTACACTGAACACAGACTTCTGCGAAACTCTTGGATTTGCTTCTAATATTTCTTATGGAAGCCTCAGTCAAGTTCGAGTCTGGGATGGACTCCATGGATATATTGGAGAGCGTATCGTCATCTTCCGTTACATCGCCAAAAACTGGGGTTCCATTCCCGGAAACTGGTTTTGTCTTTTTATTCCCACAGTCAATTTTTGATTGCACCGATTTTGTCCTTGTAAGAGTTTTATGCGCATCTGCGCAGTGAGCTTGCGCTTTTTCGAATGCTAGCTGTAACTCATTCGTTGGGCTATTGCCTACGTTGCCATGCAATTCTGCCAGCAAATTTTTGCAATCTTGGCACGCATTTTGAAACATTTTTATTTGTTTTTTAAGCCATTCCGAGGTAGTTCTTGCGATTTGACTGTCGCCGTCTGATTCGATTGATAACTGATGAGATACGTCTTCAACAGCTTCAGAAGAAGCCATGATACCGGGCACAATCCGGGGATCCGTCCCCGAAACTTAATAAAATATCAAAAATACAGTAACTTTTACTAATCTGTGTTAATAACAGCAGAAAAGCAAGTTTAAATTCCAATCACAAAGGATGTACGCGATATTCGAAGTTTTAATCTCGCAGCGTTTTTTTGAATTCCTGCAACGCCAGTCAGGTCCTACTCTGTCGAGCACACAGGTAGAAGTCCTACATAAATATTAATAATAAAACTAGATGATTTGAGCGGGTCAAAAAGTCAGCCGGAATATTGTTCGACGTGATAACTTGGCAACACCGACCCGTTCCTAGACGACTGGTTCACCTGCTCGCGAAAGCCGGTGAACATTTTTGGCCCCGCGTAAAAAGCATTGGAAGAGGTATCTGTTGCGTAGCTATATAGATCTATGGTGAAACTAACCGAAAGTTGATTAGACGGCTAACTAAAACTAACGAAATCTATTAAAACTCATTATAACGTATCGGAACCGGCTCAAGTAAGGAAAATAACTTGGGAATAAGTGAAACTAGCCGGAAGTTGATAAGACAACTAACCAAATTTATTAAACTTGATTATAAGGTATCGGAACCGACTCAAATGACTAGAATAAGTTGAGACTATGTGAAACTAACCACATATCTAGGAAGGGGAAACTAACCGCAAGATGATTAGACGACTAACCAAAATTAACCATATCTATTAAAATTGATTATAACGTATCAGAACAAGCTCAAATAAGTGAAATAAGTTGAGGCTAAGTGAAACTAACCAAAAGTTGCTTAGACGACTAACCCAAACTAACCAAATCTATCAAAATTGATTATAACGTATCGAATGCAACTGAAATGACTAAAATAAGTAGAGACTAAGTGAAACTAACCGGAAGGTGATTAGACGACTAACTAAAAGTAAACAAATTTATTAAACTTAATTATAACGTGTCGGAACCAACCCAAATGACTAAAATAAGTTGAGACCAAGTGAAACTAAGCGAAAAAGCTGATTAGACGACTAACCAAAACTAACCATATCCATTAAAATTGATTATAACGTATCAGAACCAGCTCAAATATTTAAAATAAGTTGAGACTAAGAGAAACTAACCGAAAGTTGATAGACGACTAATCAGAACTAACCAAGTCTATTAAAATTGATTATAACGTATCGGAACCGACTCAAATAACTAAAATAAGTTGAGACTAAGTGAAACTAACCGAAAGTTGATTAGACGACCAACCAAAACTAACCAAATCTATTAAAACTGATTATAACGTATCGGAACTAGCTCAAATAACTAAAATAAGTTGAGATTGAGACAGAATGAAACTAACTGGAAGTTAATTCGACGATTATCCAATACTAACCAAATTTATTAAAATCGATTATAACGTATCGCAACTGACTCAGATGACTAAAGTAAGTTGGGACTAAGTGAAACTACCCGAAAGTTGATGCGACGATTAACCAAGACTAATCAAATCTATTAAATTTGATTATAACGTATCGCAACCGTTTCAAATGACTAAAATAAGTTGATATTATGTGAATCTAACCGAAAGTTGATTAGCAGACTAACCAAAACTAACCAAATCTATTAAAATTGATTATAACGTATCGGAACCAATTCCAATAAGTAAAATAAGTTGAGACTAAGTGAAACTAACCGAAAGTTTATTCGAAGATTCCAAGAATAACCAAATCTATTAAAATTGATTATAACGTATCATAACCGGTTCAAATGACTAAAATAAGTTGATATTAAGTGAAACTAACTGACATTTGAATTGACGACTAACCAAAACTAACCCAATCTATTAAAATTGCTTATAACGTATCGGAAACGATTCAGTTCACTAAAGTAAGCTGAGATGGAGTGAAACTAACCGAAACTTTATTGGACGACAAAACAAAAATAACCAAATCTATTAAAATTAATTATAACGCGTCGGATGACTAAAATAAGTTGAGACTAACTGAAACTAACCGAAAGGTGATTGGACGATTAACCAAATCTAAACAAATATATTAAAATTTATTATAGTTTATCGGAACCGGCGTAAATAAGTAAAATAAGTTGAGACTAAGTGAAATTAACCAAAAGTTGATTGGACGACTAACCAAATCTATTGAAATTGGTTACAACATATCGGAACCGGCTCAAATAAGTAAAATAATTTGAGACTAAGTGAAACTAACCGAAAGGTCGATTGGACGACTAACCAGAACTAATCAAATCTATGAAAATTGATTATAACGTATCGGATCCGGCTCAAATAAGTTGAGACTAAGTGGAACTACCCGAAAGTTGATTAGACGACTACGAAAACTAACCAAATCTGTTAAAATTGATTTTAACGTATCCGAACCGACTCAAATAATTCAAATAAGTTGACATTAAGTGAAACTAAACGAAAGTTGATTCGACGACTAACCAAAAATAACCTAATCCTTTAAAATTGATTTTAACGAATCGTAACCGGTCCAAATGACTAAATATAAGTTGATACTAACTGAAATGAACCGATAGTTGATTAGACGACTAACTAAAAATAACCAAATCTAATAAAATTGATTATAACGTATCGGAACCGACTCAAATGACTAAAATAATTGGAGACTAAATGAAACTAACCGAAAGTTAATTGAACGACTAACCAAAACTTACCAAATCCATTAAAATTGATTATAACGTATCGGAACCGGTTCAAATGACTAAAATAAGTTAAGACTCAGGGAAACTAACCGACAGTTGATTCGACAACTAACCAAAAATAATATAATCTATTAAAATTAATTATGACGTATCGTAACCGGTTCAAGTGGCTAAAATAAGTTGATACTAAGTGAAATTATCCGAAAGTTGATTAGGCGACTAACCAAAACTAACCAAATCTATTAAAATTGATAATAACAGATCGGAACCGACTCAAATAAATTGAAATAAAATAATTTGAGACTAAGTGGAACTAACCGAAAGTTGATTGAACGACTAACCCAAACTAACCAAATCCATTAAAATTAATTAAAATGTATCGGAACCGGTTCAAATGACTAAAATAAGTTAAGACTAAGGGGAACTATCAGGATTGGACGACTAACCAAAAGTAACCAAATCTATTAAAATTGATTATAACGTAACCGAACCGGCTCAAATAAGTAAAAAAAGTTGGGACTTAGAGAAACTAATCCAACTAAAAAATCTCCAAGATAAATTTAGAAAAAATATGACATATTTTTAGATAGGTAACATAAAATATATTTTCCAAATCATAGCATAACTTACAGTTATAACAATGTGTTTGCCATCAAGGGCCCCAATACAATGAGGAAAATGCCACTGTCCCTCAAATTCATTGGCAGTTTCTAACCAAGTACTTCTAGTGGGTTTTGGTAACATTTTATTTACCAGAACTTCCCAAATTACACTGCATGTCTCTCTTATTAATAATGAGGTTGCACTTTCACCAACTCTGTATTGACGCGCCATAGATATCAGTTGCCAGATACCTAGCAGCACAACATTATTGAATTTTTTCGCAAAATCCAATTTTACTTACTAATTCTCATATTCACCCAAAATTTAACAAACGTACCTAAAATTATAGAATGTAAACTAAGCACAATATGCATATATATGTTTGAGTAATGTTACTTTATTCGATGGGCAGGTAAAATTTTGGTAAATATAATGTTTATATTGAGAGGTTCATATTTACCGCAACGTTAGGGCTAATCTTAAAGATGCTGATATTGGCTCACGGCTAATGTGGACCCTATTTATCTTAGGGCCTACAAGCTTCAGCAAATCTTCAAATTGCGAAGGCGACATTCGGAAATGGTTAAAATATTTATTTATATCTGTTAATCTTATCTCTGACAATAAATTATGATGATCTCCCTGTTGAATTCTTGCTTCAACAGAATTTAGAGGATGCACCCAAAAGCGCCTTTAGTTTCTTCGTCTACCTAATTGATGAAATCGATCCCAAACATCCGTTGCCTTCTTCGGAGAAGTACTGACAGAAGTTTTTTTTCGTTAGAGGCCATGAAAAATTAACGCTTTTACATATTTCAATATCATTAATCTCCTTAACTATCACATATCATTACATATACATCAATATGATTTAACAATCGATGTAGCTGCTTATATTTCGATTGTTACTATTCGTATAAAAAAATGTTTCCAGTAAAATTTTCTTTTTGATGGTTACAGCCTTGTTCGGGGCAGGTATTCAATTATCGACTGACATATTTAAAAGACAAAAAATAGTTCTAAACGAACTTAATGGGCAACATAGAATTCATTATTTATTAATATTTTCATACTGTTTAATTCGGAATTTTCCACACCGTTGTTACTCGGTCGGTTCAGACGGTAATTTAAAATAGGTTGAAGATGAAAAGTTATTGTTTTAAACCAAAAATAAATACAAGGGGACTCAGAATAACCTGGGGCCTATAACACAAATCCTACTAGTCCAACAATTGTGGAAATAAATTATACAAGTGTAGATTATCTAACATAAAGTAAGTTGTAGTTACTAGCCGGGCACTGGTAATTACGGAACTTTTTGTACAGTTGTAGTTTGTTTCCATAACACAACAACCACACTTGTTCAGTTGTGTTACGGAATTGTCAATAATTGTAAACAATTTTCTACCTATCTTGAAAGCTGGGTTGATTCAATGTAGTTAAGTCTTTCACCGTGAACGTATAATTTTACTGCCGATATGTGGTCAAGTGATTGACAACCAAAATCGAGACAAAAATGCTCGTGCAGTGTATCGATATCGGGAGAGAATAAACCTTGACATGCTGAGAGACGGAAAACTTATGGAAAGGTTCAGCCTTAATCGAGTACCGTGTGAAAGCCTTCTTCAAGATATAGGCCCAGCAATGACTTATCAAACGACTCGATGGTAAGGCTTGTCACCATTACAGAAGCTACTTATTGCTCTGCAATGGTTTGGAGACGGAGAGCAATACCATGGGGTATGTGACATGCATGGAGTGTCAAAAATTACCGTCTGCAGATGTGTTCACGATGTTATTGCTGCCGTAAACGAAATAAAATATGATGCAGTGATTCGTTTGCCCGACAATACAGTGCACGGGACAGAACGCTTTCATAATCTGGCGGGATTTCCAGAAGTTTGTGGAACTGTAGATGGAACCCTCATAAATAACGATGCCCCCAGGAATAACGAACCCGCTTACGTCGACGGCCATGAGAAGCATTCAATCAATTGCATGGCTGTGTGTGGGCCTGACTTAAAATTTTATTATATAAGTGCAAATTGGCCCGGAAGCTTGCACAATGCGCGAGTACTTCGTAACAGTTCTTTGTTGCATAGAATGAGAAACGGTTGGAGACCTCATGGAAATGCTATGATTCTTGGAGATTTAGCATATCCCTTACGCAAATGGTTAATTCCTCCAACTTATGACGATCCGATGAACCCAACTCAGACCACTTTCAACATGCTTGAACCATCTACGGGTTGATCCAGTCTTCGCCGCAAACATTTTTAAATGTTGTGCGCTTGTAAGAACGATAATGTACAAGTGTAGAAAATTTCACTAGTAGCTACAAGTGTATGAAATATTATTGTGTTACAGGAAATAGGGTTACTTGTAGGTACAAGCCATTTACTTGTAACTTGTAGACTTGTTACAATTGTAAGCATTGTGTTATAGGGCCCTGATACGGAATTGTTAAAATTACCCTAACAAGGTCCCTACGTATATAATTTATCATTTTAATTCCTTCAATTTATTGTAAAAAGCCTTTAATTGTAAAACTTATAACAGTCGAAAATGTTGTAATTGAGCGAGTCGATCGAAACAGGTCGAAAGTTAACATTACTATTAATTACATTTTGAAAATTTACCTATAAAAACAACAGAATTCAGGAAAATGTACCTATAAAACAAAATAATTCAGGAGTACTAAATTCCTTAGATTTCATAAACAAAATTAAATATACGATTCTTAAGGAAGGTGAAGTTTTTACCTCGTTTGATGTTAGCTCATGGTTCCCTAGTGTACCAATCCCACATACCTTGCAATACCTTGGTGAATTACGTGAGATGAATAGTTTTGATAGAGCGAAAGTTAAGGGTTTAAATACTAAGTTAATAAATAAACTAATTAATAGGCATTTGTTTAGAAAGACAATTCGTGATTTCACTTCTTTCGTTAATCAGGATCAAAATACAAAATATGTTTGATATCGTATAATCCTCAGTAGAGGACTCCAAATAGATTTTAAGGAAGTAGGTTTAAAATTAGTATACCAGACTCAGTTTACCGTTAAGAAATTATTAGGTGGTCCAAAGAACAAAATGAAATATTAGAAAGAAGTGGAATATATGAAATTGGATGTATGGATTGTAACCAAAAATATGTTGAGCAAACTAGAAGATCTATACAAACGACATTTAAATAAAAATTTAAAATTAATTCATAATATAACTGATAGCAGATTATTAGACGCATATTAAAGTATGGAAATTATTAAATGTAAGAATAGTTTAAATAGAGATAGAGGGCCTATTCCGTATAGTCCATTGCATTTGTTGATCTAGCGTGACTAGTGGGATTCCAGGATTGGTTCTTTTTAGTTCCGTGATTAAGCAAACTGTAGTATTAAGCAAACAGTAGTATAAAAGAGAGTGAGGTAGATTTTAATTTTAGTTTTAATCATCTCCTGATGATGCTAATATGGTTATCGAAACGCGCGCCGAGTGCAAAAATTCTGTTTCGGTATTGTGGATAAAACCCTGTCTTAATTAAATGGAAACTGAATTTTTTATATTTTTAGATTTTCCTTACAGTATTAAACACTTTTTGTATTAAGCCGGCTCCAGACTCACGGCGCGAAGTCGCGGCGTGAAGTCAAGCCGCGAATAACCTTGAACGTCACGGCCTAGAACCTCATCTCCAAACTCACAAAGTTTACAGTTGTGTTCGCGCCTTTGTGAAAAATGGACGAGAAATTTGTAGCAGCAGCAGACTATGCGCTAGTTATTTTTTGGTTCTTTAATAACGAATTTAAAAAAAAAACATTAAATTCAATTGACAGAGAACTTTATTACTCGGTGTTACAACGAAAGCTTAGTACTAGGTCGAACAAAGTCAAGTAAAAAGTTGTTGTTGCAAACAGGTGCACCTATATTTATAACCTTCGGTGCATCTCGGTGCATTGAGTACATTGCGATAAGAAACTGCTGACTCCATGGTTCTCACGGCTTCTGGGGACCATTGGCGTATCATAACTCGCTTTAGCTAACTATAATTATTTGCATATTAAACACAGTAGAAAACAACGGAGAAAAAGAAGATGGTGGATGACCAGTATACATCGTAATAGAACAAGGTAAAGTATACCTATTAAATATATACCGGGTGTTTCTTATTGTCGCATAAATATTTATGGTTTGGTTCTAAAAAGTTCATATATAGTTCATACATATTCATTCAAGTTCATACATCATAATCGTACAATGCATATGTTTATCGTAAAGTTTATACATCCGCAATGGCTTAAATTTTTTTCGACAGTGTTTCTTGTTTGTATTTTTACTAAAAATGTTTATAAACTATTCTTTAAAATGGCCTGTAAATATTAGCACAACAAAAAGGAACACCCTGTACAACTGCTTATATTTGTGGTTTGTAATAATTTATACATATATTTTTTCAGTTTCACTATGGAAAATCAACTCAGAGAACTGTTATTAGAACCTTCTGGTGAATTTAAAAAATTTACTCGTATGTCTATAGTGGATTTTGAATATTTACTCAACCAAATTTTGCCCATCATAAGCAAACGGGACACTCAAACTTCGAGAAGCTATACCGGCTAGGATGCGCTTTGCTATAACTTTAAGGTTCTTGGCTTCCGGAGATAGTTATGAAAGCTTACATTTTTGGTTTATCACCACAAGTTATATCCACCTGTGCCTGAAATGTGCGAAGCCCTGAATCGAGTTTTACAGGATGAAATAAAGGTAAGATTTTATTGCAAAAATATTTATTATGAGATACAACAGATTAATTTTTAAATAATTATTATTTAAATGTTGGCATTTTGAAACGCTTTAATTATATTTTGAGATTGAGGATTGAGCAGCTGGTGACTGTTCGTTTTGGGCTGTTATTACATCATTTGAATGGATGATAATAAGCGGTCCGGCTTCTGATGTCCCAGTAGTTAGTCCTCCATAATCTTCTGTGTTGATGTTGATATCATTTTCAAAAGAAACGCATGTTAATCATTCTGAATGGTAACTAGCCATCTAATTTGGTTGATTAATACTACCATAAGAGGTTGCAGGTGAAGCCGCAGGTGTAGCTTGTGAAGAAATTAATTTGTAACGTAAATACATGCCATCGATTTCGTGCATAAATTGCAAAAGTTGTACTTCAGTTAGTTTTCGTAGTTTAGCGGCTAAGATTTTGCCATAGAGGTCACATGTATCTTCATCGGTATCTTTTTTTCCCAAAGCTACATCAAGTGAACTGATAGCTTGTTTAAGTAATGAACCGGCTTCTTGCAACTCAGGGGGATTTTTACGTCGTCGTTTGGCGATGATGCTATTTGTGATGAACTACTGGCTTGTAGTGTTGCCAAAATGTCTTTGTCATTTTCATGAATGTCTTCTTCTCTTTGGGAAAGTTCTTCGATCTGTAAAAACAAAATTGCAATGTAAATATTTATTGTTTCAGATGCCATCATGTGCAAGAGAATGGCCGGAAATTGAAAAAGGATTTAACCTTCCTTTAATGGCGTGCCTAATTTCTAATACATTAGTGGCGTCGGTGACCGAAAATTATTTTTAGAGCATATAAGGTGATATTTTATTAAATTATTAATAAGAAAGGTCAAATTTATTGGAAGTGCTTTATTACAGAACTAGGTATTATAATCAGAGACATATAAAATTCAAAACTATGAAAAATAAACTAACATTCTAATACGTTTTAATTTGACGCCATTTTAAGAGCACATTCAAATCTGAGTCCAATTTCTAAATTAAATATCCAAGTTTGAAAAACAATGACGGGAGAACAAAAAATAAATAACATACCCACAGTTTTCAAATAAAACGTACCCGGTATATGCGAAGTCTTGCAAAATCGTTTTAGTGGCTCGGTCTCTCAAACCGAAAACGAAAAAAACACGTGCACTCTTCAAGGTATTCGCGCTGTTACTGACGCGATGTATTCCACATACGCTTATCGAGAGCTACACGGATGTACGCCGCTTCAGTTGATCCCCACCATTCTTGTTAGAACATTTAGGTTGGGTCGGTCAGACCGCACGCCACTAACGAAAGGTTAAGAAGAAATTTCCTCATGCAGTGGGCTCGATCGACGGGAAACATAATGTTATACAATGTCCATCAAAATCTGGCTCTGACTACTTCAATTATAATAAGACATTCAGTATTGTGCTATTGGCTTTAGTAGACAGCAAATACAATATAATGTTTGCTGATATAGGTAGCCAAGGAAGAATAAGTGACGGCGGAATATTTAGGAGCAGCTTATTATGGGGAAAACTTTCCACAAACATGCTGAATTTACCTCTACCTCAACAGTTGCCTCGATCGAACATCAAAATGCCCTATGTGTCTTTAGGGGACGGTGTATTTACACTCTTAACAAACTTGATGAAACCGTTTGCTGGAAATCACGAAATAGGGTCTCCGAAGCGTATCTTTAATAAAAAATTATCTAGTGCCCGTGTGATTGTAGAGAATACCTTTCCACGTTCCTGTACTTTCTATAACTAGAAAGTCAAGAGTCACTTTTTTTCAAAACCGACACAGCTATCCCCATTAAACTACTCATACGAAACCAAGCATCATTGTTTTCATTTTTGTCTTTGTAATGTCGATGTTTGACATCTCGTACTACAGGTTCTCCTTGTTGTTCCAAAAACTTTAATTCTAAGTTATTATGTTTATTTACGAATAATCATAACCACTACACTATACTAAACTAACACACGGTACAATGCATTGACATTTTAAAATTAAGGTTATGTGTTGTATGGCTTGAATGTGGGGACCGTTGACGTTTCGCGGCCGAGAACTCTTTGAAGCGGACAAAAAGACCGATTCGAAACGGGAACAATCCGCGAATATCCGTGAACTCCGTGTAAAGACGTAAAACCAGCCACACTCGTGTTCGCAGGGCTTCACGGGTGGTCGCGGCTTGAGTCTGGAACCGGCTTACATATCCTGTGGTCAAATCTAATGGTTTTCAAAATATCGACACATTTTGCCGGTTACGAAATCCAAGTTTTTGAGTCATGTCAACAATGTGACAGATCGTTTTAAAGGTCATAGAAACGAACCAGTCAAGTTTTTTTAAGGCGGCCACAGACTGGCGTATATGTGTGTCATACATGTATGTCAAACATGTATGACAGATTATGTATGCTGCGCGCCGTTGTCCCCAAACGAGGCTGCTTGGGTGTCAAACATGTAGTTGAATTGTGCACGATGAGTGGTGAAGACGAGTTCATAATGTTATCAGTGGCGTATGCATGCATGTTAAAAAAAAGGGAAATAAATTAAGGAAACATCGCCAGACACGTACTAAGTGGGTAAAGGAATGGCTTTTGAAGCGACAAGAGTTTACACATATAAATTTACTGGAAGAATTACGCTTAGAACCTGATGATTGGAGAAACTATCTAAGGATGGATGAAGACAGTTATGTTATGCTGCTTAAGTTAGTAACCCCGGTAATTGAGAAGAAGGACACAATACTGGGACCTGCTATATCACCTCATGAGCGTTTGACAGCCACTCTTCGCTATTTAGCGACTGGGAGGAATTACGAAGATTTGAAGTTTTCTACACTAATTTCTCCTCAGTCGTTGGGCAAAATAATTCCGGAGACCTGCAGAGCTATATTTCAAGTATTAATATTTTAGAATGACTATATGAAGGTAAGAAAATTAATTTATATTGAATATATGAGTTTGATTAATCCTTATTAATTGGTTGATATCCAAAAAACGACGCAATGCTATTTTGTGATCGGGCTCAGACGAAACTTGTGCTGCAATTGTATCGCTGTGTGATTGAGAAATATTATGTGCCCTTGGCTGTAATTCATGTAATAGAGGCGCAAATGGAGGTGGTAACTGGAAATCATTTTGTTGCTCATAAGTACGGTATTGATTGTGTTGATAAACACCAGTATTGCAAATATTTGTGGAATTTAACTGATAAGAATCAATTTGGTTTCTTGAGCCATTTGCAGACGTGACAATCCTGGTGTTTTTATTAACATTGCCCATTTCAGCTTCAAACAACAAATCGTTTATAAGTTTTTCAGTGTATAGCCTCGTTTCTCTTGATAATGTTTTTAATTTAGCTGCAACATTTTTTCCAAAAATATTGTACGGATCATCATTATTAGTTGCACTAGCACGTAGCCTATCTCCAACCATAATTAATATATCATCCGCTTGCTGGTCCACTTTACCTTTTCGTTTCTTACTTGAGCCTTGACTGGCAGTTGATGTAGGTGTATAGCTCGTCTCTGTTGTTGTGTGATAAGTGGTTGCAGCTGGACCTGAAGTTGGTGTTGCAGATGGAGTTGGAATTTCTATGTCGTCGCCTACATCTCCATTTTCCTGCAATTATAATAAGCTAAATTTCTAAGAGATTCTAGGTTTTGTCAGTGGAATGTCTTAAAAATTTGGAAAAAAAATTGAAAATATCAAGAGATAATAGGTACGGTTAGCCGGAGGATTTAGGTTGGTTGTGTTTGAAAGTAGGGAAAGAGGGAAGAATATTATGAGAAAACACGAGTTTTTAAAGTACCATACTTTAGAGAACCACATTGTGTTCTCAAGGTTGTTGCACTTTTGCCTAGGTTTGTGTTTGCGATGTTTCTTTATTGTTGTTTACAAGGATGTATTTTTAAGTGTATTTAGAGTAGGTTTTTCCTAATTTTTAAATACTGCAGTGGCGGCTCGTTAGAGGAGGCAAGGGGCCAAGGGAAGCTTAGCCTTGCCTTAATTAATTAAAAATTATTCTTGTTTCTTATTTAAAAAATATTTGCAATTTATTATTTATCGGAATATTTATTATACCGCTGCCAATTACTACTCTACCACTTCTAATATATTTTAACACATTGTTGCATGTCCCAAGAAAAGTATAACTTATTGACTGAGTAGAGTTTTACTTACTGATAGTCAATTTTAACGACCAGTAATTTTAATGCGTTAGTAACTTGAATTTTAAAAAAATAAAATTAGATCAAACAAACACATAGCTAAATTTAATATGAATATCAAAATAGTATTTAAATATTCTTCCAAGATTTTTTCTAACTAAATTTCGCTAAAATCGAAGGAAACTAATATTTAAAATAAAAGCTACTTTTATATTTATTGTGGTGCAAAAGTTGTTGCATAATCGCATTAAAATAAAGCTAAATGGGCGCGGAATTAAACAAAATTTTGCCTGGGGCGCAATTTTTTTCCGTGTAGTTATTTCACTTGTTTTTTTTGTCCTAAAAGTAGTCTCCCCTGTTCTAATACCCAGAAGCCGCCACTGATATACTGTATGTGTATATTGTAATATATTGACAAGAGATCAATAAAAAAGTAAGTATGTAAGTAAGAGCCAAGAATGTCAGTTAAAGTAAGTATGTTGGCACAGGGCAAGTTGAATCTGAGTTTTATTCAAATCCGCCCAATAGCAAAAAAGAAAGTAGAACATAACCTCAGAAATCGGAGACATGTAAAAATGTATTGATTGTGATTAAAAAATTGTAGGTTTAATTAACTTCAAATACCGAGTTTCCCTCAAGGCTCCTAATATTAATGATCCGTCGACGGAGGATGAGTGGACCCAAATTGCAAACGACTTTGAACAAAGATGTAATTTTGTTAACTGCGTAGGAGCTGTCGACGAAAAACACGTTAATATTATTCCGCCTGCTGGAAGTGGTTCATATTTTTACAACTATAAAGGGACTCACAGCTTAGTATTAATGGCAGTAGTCAATGCCAATTTAGAGTTTATTATGTGTGATTTTGGGATAAACGGTAGCATGTCTGATGGAGGGGTTATTGTATTGAATACAGCTGCTTTTACGGAAAACTTAAGGGTGGACAATTGTCTTTACCACCACCAAGAAAACCACGAAATAGCAACACGTTGTTGCCTTTTGTTTTTGTTCTGGATGAAGCTTTTGCACTTCGCTCAGATTTTTTGAAACCATTCAGTCGACAAGACCTAAAAACGAAAAAAAGACGAAGAAGAAAGAAGAAGAAAGATGTAAGGTAGAAAATGCTTTTGGAATTCTGTCTAATCGTTTTCGAATATTTCACACACATATTTCTGTCAGTTTAGAAGCAATTGACAAAATGGTTATGGCAACCTGTGTATTGCATAATTTTTTAAGACGAAGATATTCGAATGTATATACGCCAGAAAGTAATTTGTACAGAGAAAATACGGCTGATTGCACTATTGAATTGGGCTTACAACCAACTCATATGACTGACTTGCAGCAAGGTTATAACCGAAGGCCAAACAATGAGGCAAAACAAGTTAGGGAATTGTTTATGAATTACTTTAATAATGAAGGTGCAGTAGAATGGCAACAAAGAATGGTACATTGATTATTATTAATTATATCCAAGAATATTTTTTAATGCAATAAAATTGAAAAATATAACTGAATTTTTCTTACCTCCCCTTCATCGTTATTTTCTTGTTCACTCTTCTCTTGGCTTTCCTGATCCTCAATGTTGCTGACTGATGTTCGAGGAATTTCTTGATTTTTGCAAAATAACAATAAATCGTAATACCACAAATGCGTCACGTATATTTCATCCGTTCCTGCACCTGATCGTTTAGATTACTCCATTTTTTTCATTTCTCGTCGAAAACTCCCACTAATACTATTTATTTTAGCTTTAACCGTCTTTTTTGTTGCAGATGGTTCAATCTCTTGTAGTTTTTTAAGTAACGTTTCATAGGCTGCATCTTTTTTACTTCTATTCATGTAATCTTTACATTTCGTTTTCCACAGACAGGGATAGCTTTTATAAAGTTCGATGAATTCTATCATAAATTATTTTGTAAAACTTCTTAAATCAGACATTTTAGAACACGACACTGACACAGCTTATTCACTACCAGCTAGTCATCTTGTGGCGGTATCATTTGATTTGGGAAAGTCAGGTAGACAATTTTATAAAAGGGTGATGACTTAATATTGTTTAACACGGCTGGGCATCTGAATAATACTTTTGACAGTTCGTTTAATTTAAAATATGCTTTTTATCATCTAAAATCCGTTTAAAACGATTTTAAATGGCAAAATTGTATAAAAACCCGAAATTTCCGGATTTTTTTTAGGGCGATAGCAGTGGCTTCGGACAAATTTGTCGTGGATTTTGAAGCGAAAATTAATTTTAAATTTAACGGTCTATTAAAAATAAAATTTAGTTCTCTCACTCTCTCTCTCTTTCTCGGCCAGTGCGACTGTGGAACTGAACCGTTAAGGGAGTGCACTGCCAGGTAGGCGCAGTGCCCGACACTCCAACTTTTCGATTTCGGTAGAGATGACTAGCAGGTAGTGAATAAGCTGCGACACTGAATTAACAAATTATATTAAGAACGAGTGAAGCTTGTCCACACACCGACATACATGTATGCACGCTAATGTATGCGCGTTGATGAATTCAAGTTTAAACAGAAAATTTGTGCGACGCACATGTACGATACTTTTTGCCCACACACCAGCGAATATCAACGCACAAGCATGTATGACATACAAGTGTGACACACATATACGCCTGTCTGTGGCCGCTTTTATGAAAGTAACTTTTCGCTTAACAGTGACAAGTAACTTATTTACTGTTTAGCAGAAAATTGGTTTAATATTCTGTTTAAAGTGGTGTATACGTTGCAAGAAAGAACAGAAATAATTTTCATTTATGGTGAATCGTTGTGCGCGCAGAACAGATCGACGATTTAACGACAGGTACCCTAACAGAAACGTAGGCCACAGGTACGTGAAGAAGTTTGAAACGGGCTCCGTATGCAACAGAGTAAATAAGCAAGTAAGAGTTCTTTATGAAGTTACCTAAAATTGAAGTATTAGGTCATTTCGCTATGGATCCCACTACGTTAATTCCAAACAACACGTTTCAGTAGGTTTCATTCAAAAAACTTTGAAACCCAATTTTTTTCCTTATAAAATACAAATTCTTCAACAGCTCAGCGAAGACGATTATGACAGAAGAATTGAATTTTGCGAAACAATGTCTCAGATGATTTAAGCTAACCGATTTTTTTTAGAATGTATGTTTCAGTGACGAATCAACGTTCTTCTTAAATGGGTTTGTAAATAAACATAATTGCAGATATTGGGGCAATGAAAATCCACATGTGTTTAGGGAAGATCATACCCAATTTCCTCAGAAGATCAATGTGTGGGCCGGTATTCTTGGAGATGAGATAATTGGGCCAATTTTCATAGAAGATAACTTGACAGGTGAAATATACCTGAATATATTGGATCCAATCTTTGGAAAATCAAATTAATCAAGAAGGGGATATGTAACTGGATGAACAACATTTATATTTCCAGCAGGTTGGAGCTCCGCCCCATTATGCGCTTCTAGTTAGGGCTTGGTTGAATCAAAAATTTCCCGGAAAGTGGATAGGTAGGAAAAGTTCTGTGGAATGGCCGGCGAGGTCCCCAGACCTCACATCACTTGACTTTTTATTTGGGGATATTTAAAGACTCTAAAGTCTATTCAAATTTCATTTACGCCTGATGTAAACAAAAGCACATGTATGCCTGAATCGCACAGGGTCGTACTTTACTTTAAGATCTTGTAGATAAGTAAAGTAGAATTTGCTTATATTACTTTATTATGTGTATTGATTTAAACATATTTTGTACCTTATACATTCGATCGTTGTATACAGAGTCGCGCATATTTTACTCAAATATTCTGGATTAAAATATATGCGCGGTTTAAACTGCGTAAAGCTAAATTAAAAATTGATATAATTATTAGTTTAAGTTTAACATAGTGGCCAAAACATTTTTTGCATTTTATGGCTAAGTCACTTGAATTTAGTGCTATTCCGACTCGGAAAATTTTTTATATACAGCGTCTCGCAGGTTTTACTGCCGCATTCTGAATTAAAACACGAGGGCAGTTTTAACTGCGTTTAACTAAAATGGAAATTTAATCGAATTAGCCTTTACTTGATGGAGATCCATAACTAAGAACCACTTTAATAAGTAAACCACTTAAAGATTTCCACTAACTTTATTTAAACATGACACGTGTTTCGACGGTAACGTCTTTTTCAAATGTGAATAGATACACTAAAATATGCTAAAATTATATAGTTCAGCTGTTGCAGGTAAATTACAAAAAATAATCTTGACCCAGGCGCCTTATGAATAGGAAGGAAACAAGTTAACAATTTCTAGGAAAGGTTTAATAACGGAGAAAACCCAAAATCAGTTTGTTCGTTAAGTAATATATTCAATTTTTTATATTTATTGATTTCCATAATTTCTAACAGATTTAATTTTTTACCTTTATTTTCAATATGTAAAACATTGAAATCGTTATTGAAAATGTGGTTTTCATTAATTAAATGAGAAGCATAGTTAGAAGTATCCTTGCCATTAATGAAACAAGACTGGTGTTCTTTAATTCTCTTTTCAAAAGGTCTACCAGTTTTATTAATATATACTTTGGAACACGAACCACAATTTAATTTATAGACACCGTTTTTCTTACTTTTAGGTGTAGGGGATTTGTTGTTTTTAATGAACTTACTAATTTTATTGTTGGCAATTTTGGCATTCATATTTTTATTTTTTATATACTGTGATATTTTCCTGTGTGTGTTAAAATTTGATAATTGTTAAGTTCATTATTATTAATTTTTGGATACACCAATTCTAAAGCTTTCTTGGTATCGTATTTTTTAATTAAATTATCAACAATGTTAGCGTTATAACCATTATTCACAGCAGTTTGTTTGATTATATTGATCTCTTTATTGTAATTATCTTCAGACAAAGGAATGTTATTTAGTCTATGTATAAAACTATTAAATGCTGCCATTTTTTGATTGTACGGATGGTTAGAAGAGTTGTGAATAATTATATCCGTATAAGATGGTTTGCGATAGATGTCAAAGGTATGTTTATTGTTTACATTTGAAATTTTGAGGTCTAAAAAATTAATAGAGTATTCCTGTTCCAATGCTACTGTAAATTTAATATTTGGATGTAATGTGTTAATAAATTCTAAGAAAATGTCTAATTGTCTTGACGTCCCATTAAAACAAACTAAAATGTCATCCACATATCGATACCAATATAAGCAATATTTGCTAAGATGGTGTTCATGTATTGATTTTTCTAAATTATCCATAAAGATTTCAGCTGAAATAGGACTAAGTGGATTACCCATTATTAAACCTTCGATACAAGTGTAAATCTTATCGTTAAATTCAAAATAATTTTGATCTAAACATACTGACAAGCAATTTAAAATATCCTGTTTTATTATGTGATTAATATGGTTCTTATCTAACATAATTTTAATTAATTCTAACACTTCAATCGGAGGTACACTAGGAAATAAATTTTTAACATCAAAAGAAATAAGTTTAGAGTTAGATGGTAAAGTAACATTTTTAATCTTATTCACTAGGTCATAACTATTTTTAATCGAATATTTAGATTTGAAATTACATTGTTTACCTATAATGTGAATTAATTCTTCAGAAAGTTTAACAGCAGGGGCTGTAAAATACGAAACTACAGGCCGAATAGGCATATCCTGTTTATGTAATTTGATTAAAGAATATAATTTAGGTATTTGTGGGTTCATTAACACAAGTTTAGATTTAACGTAATCCGGAAAAATGCTAACTTCTTTTACAAGTTTCTGATAGTGTAATGTAGGATCCGAATTAATTTGTATATATTTCTCTGGATTTAAAAAATTTAAAGTTTTATTAATGTAGTCGAAACACGTGGCATGTATAAATAAAGTTAGTGGAAATCTTTAAGTGGTTTACTTATTTAAGTGGTTCTTAAAATGGAAATTGATATGATTATTAATTGAAGGTTAACATAGTGGTCAAAAACGTTTTTTGCATTTTATTACAAACTTACTTGAACATAGTGCTGCTACTCGGACTCTGATAAATTGGATAGATCTGCAGAACTATCATCACTATTCGTAATCACCAGCGGTTCTATTTGGGCTTTTATAATGTTATCCAACTCCCACATTTTGGTTTCAACTTTTTGACGGACATGCTCGATATACTTTTCCCATTTTTCTGGGGAAATTAATACTATTCCTTGCTGAAAGAGATTTTTCATGTCCCCCAAATTTTAATGTTGTATTCTTATCGGCTACATATCGTTTAACATCGGCCCAAATTAACTCAATCTGGTTCAGCTGACAATGATATGGTGGAAGGCGAAGAATTATTTTGTTTAGCCATTTCATCTATTGCATACTTATCGTATTGCTTTTTATGCTGCTTAACGAGACTCAGTAGTTGGAATTTCAGCATTTTGCCATCGATTTCAATACCCATTTTTGGATATCATCTTTTCTAAACGCAGTTGTGGGTATTTTTTCTACCTTTCTGGAATGGTAGGGCGCGTTATCTAGTACGATAACGCAGTTGTCTTCCAGCTTGGGTAAGGTGTTTGAAAACCAATTTTCAAAGGATTCTCCATACATTTCTTCATGATAGTCGCCGGATTTTTTTGACTCAAAAGCCCATAGTGCAGCAGGCACAAAACCTTATTCGCTTCCGATCTGGCATATAATGAGCCTTTTACTCCTTCTTAGAAACATCAATAACTCACTTAGTGTTTTGGGATTATCCTAATAATTAGTGGCCGATCTAAAATGACTGGTTGAATGGTTGCAAAATACATTATTCTTATTACAATAATTGTCATAGCTCAAATTATTTGGAAATTCCTATTGAGATCCTTTTTGATTTGTAAACATCTTACGCGGCGATATAAGGGTAAATCTCGTCAAATGGGACGGAAATGTGCATGCAATGGGGACGGAAATGTGTAAACGGCTGTGACATCATAACCATGCGCAGTGATTTTATGAGGGCTGCTCAAATATTTGTGCATGTCGATCTAGGATATGTTTACACATCAGTGTCTCAAGTACTAGCAGACTCGCTCATTGTTTTACTTTCTTTTATTGTATGAAGATTAATGATTATTTATTTACATCTAATTCTTCATTCAACAACTTCAATGACTATTTCTGTCAATTTATTGGAAGACCCTCAAATAAAAGAGCCGGATTTGTAGATTACGTAACGCAAGGATATCAAATATGCAATTTCATACATTTGTTACGTTTTCGTTTCACACATGCGTGAATACCGTCAATTGTCAAATAATGATAATAATAATTAGACGATCTGCAACTGATTTAATTGTTAATAAAGCCAATTTTCTATTCACTTATTCGTGTTTTAACGGATTTGCCTATTTGGCCCATATAGTATTTAGGACAGGATCCACATGTTTACGAATAAACATATAGTTAAGTTTACTGTTCTCGTTATTTTTTCTTTTGTCTTTCATTAGATTTTAAAGATTGATAAGGTACATACCTGATGGATTTTTTAATCCAGTCGAGAATCCATCAAAAAAGGCTTGTCTGGATGATGAAACCAACATATCCACCCATACTTTAGATTTAGTGTGACCTGTGTTGATCCACTTCTCATCCAGGTAATAAATTTTTCGGTCTTCCTGTCGGTACTGTTTTATTTTTTGTAAGTATTCTCTCCGCCATAAAACAATTTGATCTCTGTCTAATAATAAACTCGTGTTTTAAATTTAAAATTAAGTTTTTTTTAAGAGTTTATAAAATGTACTAAAAGTGGATAAAAGCGGATCATCGTTGACGTCTTTTAACACTTTATCAATAGTTGGAAGTTCACTTTTAAAGAAGAATTGGTGCACTTTCCGCCTTATCACACTCTTCCACAGTATCACAAATTTGTTTATACCGTAGCCTTCTTTTTGGTTCAGAAAATATATGATTTCGTTTATAGTCCTTTATAACATTAAAAACGGTTTTAGAACACATCCCTGTTTTAGCAGCAACTCTCCTTTCAACTTCATGTATTACCATACCAGGGTTTTCTACATTTTTTTGCTTATAAATATTAAGAACGATTTCTTTTGTTCACATGTCCAGACGTCCCTTTTTAGGCCGTTTGTTAGGAGGAGTAAAAACATTTTTCTAAACTTCAACGGCCGTGTCTGTGGAGGACATAATATCGGTAGATGAATTTAAAAATCCGAATTAAAGTTAATAAAAGCCACGCACTACGTAAGCACTAAATATTCAAAAAAGTCTAACTAAAAATACTGAAACTAATCTAAAAAGTAATAAATTGTCAATAATTTCACCATACAAAGTAATATAAGCTTTTATTTTAAACAAACACTGTAATTACTTTACACAAAACGTCTTTTGCAAGCAGGGGAGTCACAGAGAAAACTGAATGCGACCCTGGTCAAAATAACTGGGCGGCGGCGTATCGAATGATTTATGACCGATTCACCAATAGGAACGCAGAACAACCCCGCTCTTGGCTGTTGTCGAGCACGTGCTATTGTTCTCATGCGGCGTAAATGAAATTCGAATAGCATTTAGTTTATAAAACTCCGCCCGAGAACATTCCGAACTGAGAAATAGAATTACTCAAGGATGTAGGCAAATTAACCGGCAAACTTTTCGTAATGTTTGCGAAGAATTCGAAAATGGGCTCTATTATTGTCTAGCCAATAACGGAGCACATTTTGAAATCTTAATAAAATAAATTTTGAACATGAATTCGTATTTTCCTATTTATTTCAGTAACTTTAAAATGTGTTGATATTTTGAAAACCGATAGATTTGCCCATAGAGAAGTGTTAATACTTTAAGGGGAATCCAAAAATATACAAAAAATTAGGTGTTTCCGTTTAAAAAAAATAAGATGACAGACGTTCAGCTTTCCTGATAATTAAAAATATTATTAAAATATGTCCCCCTTAAAACAAAATCTGACGGGTTTCGACGATTCCTATGAAAATAATTGGTTCTTCCTGAAACTGGGGTTGCTACCTTTGAAATGAAAGCACTGTATATTCCTATCGCTGAAGAACTTCTTCCGCAGTAAATATATTATCCGTTCCAAACACAGACACACAATAGGCTGGTGCCTCATGCGAAAGAGGTTGTGCTGTTTTTACGTAAACATAATTAGACTTTACACTATATTCGAAAAATGCTTAAATTTTTTCAGTAGATGAAGCAATATATTTATCACTTATGGCCGAGTATATCCACCACCGAGTAGCGACAGAAACCGTCGGAACCTTTGATGTTTGGGTGTAAAATTTTCTTTCTCTGTCAGTTGACGCGTTTGACGGATAAACAACCTATTTCACTGGTTAAATTGTGAAGAACTCGTCTACACTATCGATAATTTAAAGTGGACTTAATGAAATAAGGATATTTGCGGTTGAATTAATATGAATATCATTGAAAAACTTTATTAAAAGAAAATATTTTGTTTGCTTTATTTTATCAAAGAAACATTTTTAATTTATAGTCTAGAAAAATAAAATTTGGTGAAACAAATTAACAGAAATAGTATTGCAATATAAATGATTTTTGAACTGAATACTTCTTTGGTTTTATGAGTGTCATTTTTCAATGCCGCGTTACATAGTTTTCTAATATTCGTCCCGCGTTAAGAAAAAAATTCGTATCATGGGGTATGATTCAATTTGTGTTATAATACAAAGAGTGTGGCAAACGTATCGGAACCGACTCAAGTGATTAAAATAAGTTGAGAATAAGTGAAACTAACCGAAAGTTGATTGGACGAATAACCCAAACTAACCAAATCTATTAAAATTGATTATAACGTATCGGAACCGGCTCAAATATGTAAAATAAGTTAAGACTAAGTAAAACTAACCAAAAGTTGAATAGACGACTAACCCAAACTAACCAAACCTATTAAAATTGATTATAACGCATCGGAACCAGTTCAAATAAATAAAAAAGTTGAGACTAAGTGAAACTAATATAACCGAAAGTTGATTGAACGACCAATCCAAACTAAAAAAAAAAAAGATATATATTATATATATAAATATTAAAATGAATGACTGTCTATGTGTCTATCTGTCTCCTGCTCATACGTCGAACCGCCATCAGACTTATTTGTATACACACTAGACCTAACAAGAAAAAATGTTGTGTATCTAAAAGCACTTCTATGAAATAAATAAAATACAAACTATATGTCCTTCTTTGCACAGCATTGCAACGCAGCGGGATACAGCTGGTAGGGCTAAAAAATACATTTTGACATAAAATTGATACCTAGTTCTAATTCTTAAGATGGCGACTGGGTGCCATTTTAAAGGTGTTTACACAGTTTTAATTGAGGAACATTAAGTGTTTATTGTCACTTCCTATGGTACCTACAACGCCTTATCAGAATCTTTCAATTATTGGTTTAGCGTTAATAAAATATCGGCATGAACTTGCCTCTCCAAATTTGGGTACTTTGTTAGCCACAAGACACAAGTAGATAAATCTAAACTTTATTATAATTTTGTTTAAATATTAACAAACAGTTTATTTACCGTCTGTACATGCATCAAGTTTCTTAATTTACGTATTTTTGTTTTTGATTTATTAAATTTCAAATCTCTATTTCTAAATGTGAGTGTGTAAAATATCTTACATCTAATAAATAATTTTAACAGAATAGTTTCTGAATATTTTCAAATAAATGTAATAGTGTATTTGAAATCTGATCCCCTATGGAAATTTCCTCAAATTCCTTATTAAAAATGATTTCTAAATTATAAATAAAAATGTCGAAAGCTTCTGGGGATGTAGACAACAAAAACATTTAATTTGAACCTATATAATATTTAAAAAAAAATATTTTGATAATAAAACTAAACTAAGTCTTAAGAAACGTATTGACATCAAATTCCTTTTAAAAGTGTAATTGAAAGCATATTAATATGTATAAGTAATAGTAATATTAAAACTTAAAAAAAATGTATTTATCTGGTTTTGCATGAATGGCATGATTTTTTTCTATTTTTCATGTGAATTTAGTGGCTTTTCGTCGCATCTCTGTTTAAAATTCGATAGAGCATGTCGAAATTAGTGGAAGTCCATGGATTTATCGGTTTTTGCATGTCTGCTCCTCATTTAATAAAATATGATGCTACTCCGAAACGCGGATTATCGGCGTTTTGAATATCGGAAATCTGTTATGGGGATGAAAATTACATAATAATTCTATTTGACTAATAATTTGCTCTCTAAATATGTACAAATTTTTTTTCGCGGAAATTCTTTATATGGTAAATATTATAGAAATTATTTAAATTGACATATTAATTCCGTGTGTTTTGTTAGTTTGGGTTAATTTTGGTTCGGTATTAGGTAGGGTTGGTCAAGCGCGTAGCGCGCTTGTCTCGTTGCGATTGTTCGGTTAATAAAAGTTAGTTTCGATTATTTTTGCTACGCGCGCTTGTCTGTTCACTCTAGTAGATAAGCAATAGGAGTTCAGCCGCAATTTCAACCATTTTTACATGTAAATCTCCATAAGAAAAGTTAAGGTCCGATGTGGTATTCGCTGTGCCTGGCACGACCTCTTATAGATTCTCGTCTGGCGTCATGGAACCATCCGTGGAATAATATTAATAAAAAGTCTGTAGAGCCACTCAGGAATCGAACCTATAACCCTAACATCATAGTCCAACGATCCTAACCACTAGACCATTGGCGAACTTAGGAATATTCGCTTAAATGCTGTATTTGAAGTTTAATCTAATCGGATACCAGTACTAAGATATTAATTTAATTCATAGCAATAAATAACTTTATTTCAAAATAATAAAAGTCTTGGAGTCCTGCGGGGATCGAACCACGAACCTTAGGCATACGAGGCAAACACGCTACCACTCAACCAACCGAGCCTTGAAGAGATATTTTGTTATATGTGTATATATGACGCATTGGGGGTTATGTTTATTCAAAAGATATATATTCTAGTTGAAAATTTGCTTAGCTGAAGTAATTGAAATACTGTCTTGTCTTGTCTTATCTCATTTATGGCTCTGCTGCAAGGCAATTGCCAGCCCAATTTGTTAGAGGTCCCACTTTGTCTGGTTCTGGACCTGTTTACATGGGAACTATAATTTTAGGTTAGGGTATATAAAGACCTATGCTTAGGGCTAGAGTATCTTTAAATATAATTTTAAGTAGGAAAAATAAATAATGTATAGGTTATACCGTCGCGAAATGTTCGACTACCGAGCCAAATATTAAAAAATGACAAACAGTAAAACGACATTTAAATTTTATACAAAGCTCTCAACTGCTTATAAAAATAATGTATTTAAGGTTAATATATTTAAAATAGCGTTAATAACATCAAAATATCAAAATTATCCGTTCGCAACCAAACGTAGGTGGAATCACTGTAACCATGAGATCCGGCGGCGTCATTGGCTGAGCGTTCAAAAGGCATTCACAGCGAAACACAAAGAAGGGGATTCTTTGTGCAGCGAAACGTCATACAAGGCCTTTACATCTAGGAGTGACAGCGGCGCACCATGAAAGGTAGAAAAAGCTAACATTCTAAGGAGGCAAAGCATGAAATATAAAAAATTCGTGGTAATATATAGGGTAAATGATATTAAATAAAAAGGATACATTGCAGGTTTGCAGGTCGCGTAATGCTCAAGGTAGATCGTGAAATGAATGGGCAATTGAATATAAACAACAAGAGCTCATCTATTTAACAGCGTACCAAGAAGCCTTCTATCTACACGTTTCCAATCAGAATTACAATCGCCCAAGCTTTAAGAAAAACCGTCAAGGAAACATAATATTAAAAAAAAACAAATAAACTTCGAGCACATGTATTTAAATTATACATTCGCCAGAGTGGCAAGAAAATACGGCACAGGATTCAAAAAGCAATTAAAGCAGCGAACAAATGTTTTAAATTAAACATTCGCCATGACGGCAACAAAAATACCTATCGCCAATCGCTTTTTCTTCAAGTCGTTTTAACAATGCTAATCAACTTGATGGGGATAATGTACC
This sequence comes from Pissodes strobi, assembly GCA_016904865.1. NCBI lineage: Eukaryota > Metazoa > Arthropoda > Insecta > Coleoptera > Curculionidae > Pissodes > Pissodes strobi. The sequence continues at coordinate 35,985 of JAEQML010052436.1, forward strand.
TATTATAGAAAACTACATTCAATCAGGACCAGTCAAATAAAGTAGCTATGTTGCTCTAGACTAGAAAAATTCAGCAGGTCTATACCTTATCCCAAATATATAGGCTATATAACACGACATGCAAATCGAATCTAGATAACGATTTGGCATGAGCTATATGATCATCAATTTTCAGGACACTTAAACCAGGTAAGTCCGTGGCCACCGTGGATTCTTAAAGCATCTGAAACATATCTGAAACATATCTTAAGGCTAAATTACATATATAATTCAAGAGTAAAAATAAATACATCGTTTTCTTCGTGCAGAAAGCAGAGGAACCCAAGAACCGTTTGTAGAAAATGTATCAGGCTCCAACTGTGCATGTATATTTACTACTTGATTCGGTTTATACACAAAAAAAAATGTATGATTAACAAACGCCGTTAGCACGATGAAACTTGAACTTAACCAAGCCATAGTTGGAGCTATAATGAATCGGTATTAGTTTGGTATAATTTTTATACAGAAAGGACATGCGTCCTGCGAAGTCGGTGAACCATCAATTTGAGTTCTCCATTCAGGCCGATTGTAGTGAACGAAACATGGTAATTTTAATTGCAAGTTAAAGTTTTGTCTATATTCAACAGGGAGTTTTCCCCAAATACATAAAAGAGAATAACAACCAACGTATTTTAGGAAAAAATCTATAAGCAGTGATTTTAATTCTTCAACGATATAACCTTTTATATTTTTAGCATCAGATAAAAAGTCTAGCAAACAACTTGCCATCATGAAAAGCTAGTCTATACTAAGAAATAAAACACAAAATACATGGTTATATACATTTATTAAGCATCCATACTGCGGAGTTTATTTACATCCTCAACAATTTTATGTGGATTAATATGAATATATTCTAACATATAATAAGATAAATCGGTAATATTTAAATTACAATACTGTTAGATTATATCTAAACAATTATCTTCAGTTGTACTAGACACTTTTACATATTTTAATACGTTATCATAAAAAGTTCTTAAACCTAATTCCTTAAGTAATCTTAACTTAAAACATACTAATTCATAAATATTTAAAATATCTTTCAAATCATCTAAACAAAGACATAAAGTAACCATAGTTTCTGAACTTTGCATTCTAATCACTACTTCGCCTAATGACGTAAAAGCATCCAAAATAAAAGTCCCAGAACCATGACAGTCATCTCGGAATTTATAATCTTTATCAGCAGCAGCCTCCGCAACGATCAAGTTACAGCAAGCAACAAAGAATGGCCAATCAAGATCGGTGATAGATTTAGATATTTCTTCTTCTGGGAGATTCAATACTTTACTCGCTATCCCGACACTGGGAAGCAAACCTCGTGCAATACTAAGCCCTACAACAATTAGAAGTTCTTGGTAGAATAACAGGTTTCAGCTAAATATTTGGTTTCTTTCTCGATTTCAGCGTTAGTTCTAGCCAACATGCGATTAAACTACCACTCCCAACATAGCGACGAACAGGATGAATTTGTACCAAAACACTCTTCCTCCATTAAATTCTCGATATCTGAAGATAGTATGGAACTATATTTAATTCCAGAAACAAGAGCCTGATGGCTAAAGACCAACCGCTATCTCTTTCCTTAAATTCACCCGCTTTGCAGGACAAAATTTGTTTGAAATCGGTAAATACTTCCTCGAGATCTGTATTTTTAGAAATAGATATATAACACGAGTTAAATGATTTTATATCTGACGTTTTCTAGAAGCTAATAGATATAATCCAAATAATTCCATATTTACTCTAAGATTTAAATGATCTGAAAGACCCGTTTCAATCAAACGAATAATTTTAGGTTTAAGTTCCTACAAATATAACATCACATCGATAGGATGTAACTTGGTAGAAAGCCTATAACTAATCATTCGATTTTTAAATGCAGTTTTAACTATTTCAACGCCTGCTTCTAGCTCGACACAACATTTATCTTTATGTTTATGACTAAGTCTATGCGAATGAGAGGAAACATTTTCCTTGCACTCCTCACTGAAGAAAGACATTTTTAAGATTGGGAGGAAAACGTTAGAATATTAATATTTATATATAATTTATTATACAACATCTTTGGATCCCGTCAATCCAGCTATTATAAGATTTATCGAAGCCAAGCCACTTCACAAACATTTTATTTCTCTTCTTTTTCAAAATATGTTCTATTAAGAATACATCGGGCTGCTTAGTTTTTTGTAGTTCTTCTTCATAAAAACAATCACTTGTAGGCTGTCCCCGAAAATGTTCTAATATATAAGTTGTCGGGCTTATGATTTTTATTTGAGATATTTTAAACAACTCGGTAGTCCAATTTGGCGTATATCCTTTTTGAAAAATATGTTTATATTTACTTATTCGAACGACATCACCCACTTTGAATTTTTGTTTTCCAACAACTTTAATATGGCCAAAAATAGAATCTAATAGCTTTTTCTCATTCGATTTATTATATAGAATTTTGTTAAAATTTATAAATACTTTAGATTTCAAAAAAATATTCCTAAACAGTATGAACTTTAGTGAAACAGCTTCTGCAAAAGGCTTTCCTACACTCTGCTTAGGATAAAAGGACATGAAACGAAGAAAATTTCAAAATATTATTTGAATTATTAGGAACTGTAATTTTTATGGGATTCAAATGGAGAACAACTTTGTATGTGTGTAGCGTGTTTTGACCCAAAAGAAAAGTGAATGAGACATAGTCCACATACAAAATTTACCATTATTCTTATTTTTGACTACAAGGCTTCGGCCGATATACTTTAAAATAAAAATTTGGACCAATCTTTGATCTGCAACAATTGACACGCCTGAATTTTTTAAAAATTACCAAAATGCAAATTTCAAAAGAGTTATTTTAGCACAGAACTTTTTGAGATGTATGAATACATAATTTCACATTAACTGAGTAACAACCAACGTGGTAGTAAATTGACAATAAAACAGATGGGCATTAACAATTTTATTAAGGAAATCTGTACATGCTACCATGCTCTATCCATTCACATTTTTTAAATACATTTCCTGACGCCTCGTAAGAGGTAAATGCCGAAAACTGCTCTCGCATCGCCTTGATATGCATCACTAGCATTGTGGCATATCCTTTTCTTCGGTGTTGGGAAAGTGTATAGATGTAGTAATTCAACATCTTTGGTCTGGAATGTTGGTCGAAAGGGTCAAAGTCCATTTTGGAAAGAAGGGCAAACGCCGCAGGTTTGCCATCCACGTAGACTATGTAGCATGAGGGCTGCTTATCTAGATACCGTTGTTCAACGAACATATCACATAGTTTAAGTTTCTTTATTTCTCTCAGTGCATTTGCCTTAAAAAATAATTTAATAACGCTAACCATTGCGACTTATAACAATGCTACTTATCACCTCGAGCAGCTGAACGTAAATGAAGCTCAGCTATTGATGCGCCCCCTATAATTGTGGAAGTGGAGGAGTTTCTATATTAAAAAATATATTGTATTTTGAAGTTTTTTAGTGTTAAGATTTAAAAGTCAGGCATATTGTTCATATACTGAGGAAGCTGATATAAGATACTCTATTTAATACGTTCCAACACACCCAACTCTACGAGTTCTTCTAAAATACTCATAATCTCATTCAAATGATTTGCGTTTCCTGCCTGGTGTGACGCATCCAACTTTGCAAGACGATCGACTAACTCGTTTACATCGTTATATTGCAACTCAACTACTCGAGCAGGTCTACAAACTTCATCTTGGTCATTTAAAGCTTGGAATTTCGAGCCCAAATCTCCTCTCGCTTGCCTTTTTCTAGTCCGTTTTGCAGGAAATAGTTTTGAAATGATATTATTATATTTCCATGACCTATTAGACATAATCCGGTTATTAAGGCCAAATTGTACTCTATGGGCGCTAGTTTTTTCGAGAATTTTCCTATAGGCGACCAAGTCGGCCATGTCGTAGTCTTCAGGCATGCTTTTCGATAATAACTGCTTTAGGCCAGGTGTTAACTCAAATTCTTTATCATTTATAACCAATCTATTCCCGTTCATGGTCACAAGAAAATTTCCGATAAATAATCCAAGCTCTGTAACTCGTACGCCAAAGCTATTGTTACCGTCAGGAAGGTCCATTCTCTCTGATGGGCTGTAAACGTCTGAAAGTGTACTATAAAAACGGCTATTTTATAGAAACGTTGCCATAGGTAACCCAACATGCCCGTACATAAGCATACCTAGACATACCTGATTAAACGGTACATGCCCTAACGTGCCCATACATAACCAAACGTGGCTAAATGGTTAAGACAAACTTGTATACAGCTTTAGACAGACCCGACCCACAAAAATACGTGGTCACTAGTTCCCTATTTGTTTCCTTTACTGTGTAGTAAAATGTAGGGCTATAAAGGTGTGGAAGTGCGGAAGGTTCTTATGAGAAATGCCATGTGGTATAGGTAACATCATTCAAAGTGTGGAAAGTCTCACTCCACGCGTGGAAGTGTGAAAATGTATGGTAATTATTATAGCAAAGTTCATCGGGGCATCTTCTTTCGAGCGTTCTAACTTTAATGATAAATACTTTTTTCTAATAGTTCTAGCAGCACCATTAATACTCTTCTTAACATCTTTATCGAATTTGCTTAGAACTGGTGGCGTGTTCTCGATCAGATTGTGACGTATATTGAGAATTATCACTAGCTTAAGGTATTATATAGGCATCGAACTTGTTTCTATATCTACCTTTACGAATATCATAGTCGCTTTGCAGCTATTTAACATATTTTCGCAGTAGGAACTTGACCATCTGTCTAGACATAAATCCGTATCAAGCAAAGACAATCACATTATATATGTATCTACATTTAAATATATGCTTGCATGATAGCTTCATAGATTTTCAAAACATACACATGTAACTTAAAAAAATATATTACTTGTAGCAAACCTTCTTCATTTGAAGCAGCAAGAAAAGTTCTGATACATAGTGATTTGAATTCTTTACACAACTAGACTCGATGCAGTAGCATTTCAACTCCCTCAAATGCCAATTCAGTAAAATGTTGGCTAGACAGAGAATCAACTAAATCGTTTTTATAAGGCTTTATTAACTCTCGATTTAACATCTGTAAATTTTTTACGTGAACAAACCTTTATGTTTGGTAAGAGAAGTAAAGTATGCCTTTGATGATGATGATGTATGGTTACTTATGATCATGTTGAATTTCCAGGACTAGTAGAAATTGTTTGCATATACCTCCTTTTACAAATATATATAAAAGTTACTCAAAAATGACTAATATGAAAGTTGATAACATATCTGCATCGTATAGAGAGAGTTTGAAAATACCTTAGCTGATTATAAGAAAGCCACAAATAATGAGTTTCGCTTATTTTAGCGAATAATGACGCATTTTATTAGATTAAGATCAAAAATGTATGCTACAAAACTGTTTCTCACGGTTGGAAAATTGGAAGAAGGCGAGTTAAATTAGAAGCAGCGGGAAAACAACGAGATGAGATCGACTATTAGTTACGTAATAAAGGTGCATCCAAAAAAATCAAGACTTACTTAGGTAATCATACAAAGCAGATGAGTAGGTTATCTCATTATTTAAACTAAACAAAACCATAGGGTGAATAAAACGAAGACTAGACTGCATTTTTACTATCCAATTATTTACAGACTGGTCTGTTAAAAGAACTATCTATGGTACCTAAATTTTACTGTGTGCGCTTGTATATCTCAAACTACTTCTACAAATTATTTTAAAATATAGCCTAAGGGCCACCAAGGCTTCGACAATATTTAATTCGAGCTGGAGTTTACTTTTACCAAAAATGCTCGTAAAAAGCAGTACATATAGCTTTGATAAGACTTTGCAGCTTTAATCTATACTTTGGTGGACTCTCATTTATTAGTACTTTACAGAGCATTATTCAATAGCTATGTCCATATGTGCTTAATACTTTGAAAATTTCAATGTATTGCAGATTGTAATCGAACTGAATCAATTATGATTTTCTTTTGTTACAGTGATAGGTTTGAATAAATATATAGAAGATCCAATCATATTAAAGGAAATAAAAGCAGCAGAGGAAGAATCAGAAGAATTTCAAGTAGAAATGTAAGAAATGGTGGACTTTGCATTAGAAATATATAAAAACTATCTTATGTCTAAAGATTGTTTTAGGTTAAAGCAAATTGGGGATGCCGCTGATGGTGGAGGATGACGTATGCTAGAAAGCGTATGTCGTTTTACAAATGGCGACTGATAGGTGGTAGATGACGTATTAAAAATTATGGATGACATTTGGCAAATAACATAACCCGTAAAATGGAGTAGCCCACGTGGACGATAATGACAAGTGACAGCTGATAGTTGACAGAAGACATACGAAGTGCACGAAAAATTTATGCTGCGTCATTGAAACCGATAGGTTACGTCACTTTAACATAGAAGTTGACGAAAAAATTGGGTTAGATTGGATCGCGCGACCCAATCTAACCCAATTTTTTCGTCAACTT
>MU190495.1:0-35881 GCA_016904865.1 Pissodes strobi
GGAGTGGATCAGTGGACTACTTAATAGAAACAAAATAAACAGCATCATGGCTGCTGAGGCTGCTTGCATTGTTTGCGGATTAAGAGAAGATGGTTTAAAAATGCACTATTTTTCTTCGTCCTTTGTCTTGTAAAAGTCTGTGCATCATCAGACATTAAATATAATTTTGTATTTGTATAATGAAGTGTGACATTGAATTTTTCTAATGATTATTGATTTTAATTGTAAAAGTAAGTACATTTGGTAGACATATCTTGATTTCACTTGTTTGTATTACACTCTGACTATTAATTTCAAGTGAATTCCATTTGTATTAATGAATATACTTTTTATGAAATATGTATGCCTTTCAATTAACATGCCTTATTGTTTATTGTCTACGGTAGATCATTTGAATACTGTTTTGATCAACTGCAATTTTTTTATATCAGCGACTTTGTTGCTCACTCCCTTGTGATAAAGTGGAGATTTTTAAAATTTTATTATGTATATGTGTGTTTATTTATCTAAAACTATTTGTGAACAGTGCATAAACATCCTTTTTAAAATTAGTCATACGAATATATAGAATTAAAAGATCTTCACCGCATCACAATACATAAAATATAACAATAAAGCAATCAAACAAACTTTCAAACCTCCCTCGCTTTTCGCGGCCCAAGCTAATCGCGCCATCTGCTTTCACCTTTCATGAAGCCAGACAGATAACATCGATCTTCCTTTCCTCGTCTATTACTTCAGATCTTTTTTTATCATTTAGTTGAGGTTGAGCGTCTCTTCGTTGCTTGTCTCTGGCTTTAGGTACTTGGACCAAGAAATAAAATATTTACTATAATAATAGGTATGAATTTAAATTAGTTCTAGCCTTTAATAGACCGTCAGATAGTGACAGATTTAGGTGCCCCATTTTCGCATACAGCCACACTTTGTCTGGGTTTAAAAAATGTACGTTTTACGTGGATCGCGGGGTACAGAAACGATGACAATTACAAAAGGGGCATACGCGAGCCGCGGAATCGACGGCCATTATCAAAAACGCCGCCCGTGGAAACAGAAGTACCAGTGAATTTAGCTTTTCGTATATTCGATGGTGTTAATACTCTAGACGGAGATAGCCTCACATACAGTGTTACCAATGCGGGTAATTGAATTATCTTCGTGGGTAGGAATTTCCACGTGAGTAAAAGCGAGTAATTCAAGATTCTAAGAAGAGAATATTCAATAATTCTGAAAGCTTCAGATTGTCGTAACTTTATTGTCCTTACAAATAAAGGCCGTAGGCTATGAATAATGGTTAAAGGTTAATATTTTACAAACAGCTCACATTTCCCTAAATTTGGCGTTAACGTTTAAATATTTCAAAGTATTTATTTTACGCGCTATTCCTACTTAGAGAGTTTTCTAGTGTAATCTTGTTTCTTATTAGACTTAGCAGTTCTCGTTATTGTTGGTAGCTCATTTTTCTTGTTTTTATTTTAAGTAAGTTATACACGTGACTAAGTGCTAAGAATATTTTTGAATGTATGTAGAATTGTAAAGCGTGGAATGCCATTAAGCAATCTCCTAGAAGTGTGAGAGAAAATGAGAATAAAGACCGCTTTTTTACCCAAAATTAATCAGATATTTTATGATAAACTTTCCTATAACGATACCACCATTCACAGTTATTCTGTGCATCCCTATTATCACAAGTTAGCTAGTAATAGCAGCGAATATTAACTACGATAAGAAGATTCAATCCGCGGCGGCACGTCAACGGTATGTCACCTTCCCCGCGCGAAAACTAGCATGATACTGGCATGTGACGTTTGGACCCGGCCCACACTGGTCGAATTTCTAGGAAAGCTGGCAATAATAAGGTTTACCAGAAATAAGACATAAAAGTTATTAAGTATTACACGTTTAATATATCGTGAGTCTCACGAGCAAAATGAATGTTAAGCGGACAACAGAAACGCGTTGATGAGGGCCTGCAATTTTGCCATACATGAATTTCAGAGTTATCGCTATTTTTAAAAATTAATCTAATAGGGACGAAACTAGAAAAAAATATAGAAGCATCAGTGCAGCTGTTGTTCAAAAACACTTGCTTATATTCTGACTATCCCAAGATTCCCAAGGTAATATCAAAGCCATATTTACAAATTAAAACTAAATTATAAATTTTTATCTGCTGATTCACCCAAAGTATTTATTACCTCTTTTTATAATAACATCAGTCTTGCATCAGCAATAATGACTCGACCGAAATTTCAGCTTCGGTTTCACTTACTACAATATTATGGGATTAGGGGTGGGGGACAATAATCGATTATTCGATTAACTTTTAAGAAATTACCGATTAATCGACTTATCGATTAATATTTCAGAAAATATCGATAATCGATTATTTCGATTAATCGATTATTCAGTCATTTGCTAAAATATTAAGTGTTTAATCGATTATTCAAGAAATTTGCCCACACATACGGCATACAACAGATATAGCTTTTAAAATTCCAATTTAATAATGCGTTGCGTTAAGGGTAATATAAATGACATTTTAAAATACTCTCAGTACAACATCTGAAGCAAAAAAAAAAAGAGAAACGTAAATGCTCAAACAAGACAGCAGCAGGGGAAACTGCGCACGTTACAAATTTAGGCAATAAGGGAGCCTAATTTCGACGCGCCATTTTCTGATAATCTGGCATCAGTTGTTGCACAATTAGGTATGACACCAACACATAACCTCAACGGAGGACTTCCGATTCGTCTTCGGTCGAGTGTGCACGTGTCGGGTATCGGCCATTTTGTTCCAGCTTCATATACATATATGTTAGTTTGGGGGCACATGGGGCTGTGTAGATTCCCCGAATAAGATTCGGACGTCCAGCCGGGGGTTAGGCCCCGTGCATGTACAAGATTTAAATGTGTGTGAATGTCCAGCCGGTGGTGTTCGAACCTTAAAACAAGCCGTGCATGTACAAGTCGGAGGCCCAGGGGTACATACTCGACATACTGGGTCCTCTAAAAATAGTATCTCTATCCATCAGGTGTAACTAATCTGGGATGGGTCGCCCCAGCTCTTATTAAGCCGGATAGAGGTCGTTTCTGGCTGAATTTTCGAAAGAAAAAGGCCAACAGTGGTTAACCTCAACGGAGTGTTAGCAGTACAGTACATCAGTATTTATCTTTTTATTATGTATTTGTGCAAAACTATATGATATAAATCACTCTCCGTGGCGGCATGTCAACGGTGTGTTTCCTTCTCCGCGCGAACACTAGCAGAATATCGGCAGGCCATGATACAAATAAAACAATCATTTTGGCAGGCGACCTTTGACGCGGCGGCCATAGACCAGCTCATCCTTTTGTCAGATTAATTTTCACGCCTAAGTTCTATAGTCGAGTCAATATTCGATATAAGATAATATCGCTATTTTTTAGTTGTGTTGTATTACAAAATAGGAATGAAATATACAGTAAAAATATTATGCGAAACCTTAAAACCAATTTTAAAATCACCCAGAACGCCAAAATTTTATTAAATATTAAAAGATGGGGAAAATTCGAGCAACATTTTCTTCTTGATGCCTTTTGTCAGAATATTAGTAGATATTCGGAAATATGATGAAATCATTAACACAAAATCAAAATCTTTTAAATATTAGTTATTACGTACCTTGAGTATTGTGATCAATAATAACTAATTAAAAACATTAACAGTCAGTTGAATACAAACTTTATCAAAATATTTATTTGGTGATAATAATAAAAAAAACCATAACGTAAGTTTGACAGGGCGCTGCAAACAGAATCATAGGTCTAAAATGCCCAGAAACACAAGGCCCAAATTAACTTTTGTCCAGACAGACCATTAAAATGGTTTCTTAAAGAGCTATACTGTCGACTACAAAGTGTACCACCCCCAATACTTTACCTCATTGCTTCGGGCAAAAGAAATGTCATGTCGCAGATAACTATAGAATTCTTCTCGGAACATGTAAAAGTTAGTGCCAATCTCAATCAGCTCCCACGAGTTATATTTTAAAATACCATAAAATACATATCCAAATCTTTAATCAAGGAAATTAAGTATTAAAAAAACGAGACAAAATAACAAAAATACGGAATATATAGGTTAGATGGTTATTGTTCTGAAAGAGACATAGGTTTTAAACACATAAAAGAGAGTTTCTTAACAAATAATATATTTCAGCTTATACAACATATATATTTGGAAAAATAATTCATGATTTTTAAAAAATATAGAAAATACAGGCAAAAAACGTTCATTATTAGAATCGTTAGAACTGAACAAAATTAAAACGAGAGGTATTATTACATAATAGGTAGCTAACTATATAAATTAGACTTTGGGACCTGGCAAGTATTAGTACTGTATTACCGATGAACATTCAAAGAAGTATCGGTGCTGCGAAACATAGGGAATGAATTCAATTCAGTGTGAACGTCAGAAACTTCATTGTTTCATTTACTATGTATTATTATTTAAAGGTCTTAACATTGTCATTCACTTTAAATAATTCATAAGGAATATGATTAACACTAGGAAGAAAATGTATAATCCATCTATCTTTACACATAACATCTCTTAATTTAGATTAGCCAGAGGAGAATAACACTAAACATGAACTGCTAAATCATTGTCGACTTCAGTTATTTATTTAACTTAAAATTAAAATAAAATATTTTCTTGAATAATTGAATACAGTTCAATTTTAATAAAATAAATGTATTTACAATATATACTTAATCTTATAATATATAAACAGAACATAATGTACACTTAATTACATTTCCTGGGCCTACTAAAGAGCGGTTTTACAGCCAGCAATATATTAATAGGTTCAGAGCTAATTATTACAAAAGAAATTATTGGTATATAACTTAGTTCAATCTCATTTGGAGAGCCATTCATTTTACTCGACTTTAATCCATGATACCACATTGGTGGTGTAAATGGGTCAATACCAATTTGATATTAGTAGATTTGTGGCTTGTATCACATCTTGAAGTCGGCAATCAATACAATACAATTTTGTGTTATTAGCAAGTATTGGTTATCATTTATATTTCGCCACCTTATACAGCTAGGGTTTATTTTTGCAGATAGAAAAAAATATTAAATGCAAAAGTTCTATGGATATCAGGGAACTTCTTAGAAAAATAATTTTTGATATATAGGGTCAGTCAGAAACGAGTGGAGTACCAAATTTTGATTTTTTTTTTAATGGAACGCCCGGTATATTTTTGAATATTTAGATTCTTCTCATTATTCTCTTTTCAAAAATGTATAATATGTCTATACTTGCAGGGGTAGTTTTGGAGCTGTTCAACTTCAAAATTGCCCCTTATCTGAATAATAATTTTATGATCTATTTAGTATTTATCGTTCATAATAAAATATTTTCTTACTTTAAAATCATAATAATCATTTTCTACATTAACATCATAATATATAAATAATATAAATAAATAAATAATAAAATTATTATTCAGATAAGGGTCAATTTTGAAGTCGAACAGCTCAAAATCTACCGCTGCCAGTATAAACATATTATAAATTTTTGAAAAGAAAATAATGAGGAGAATTTAAATATTCAAAAACATACCGGGCGTTCCATTTAAAAAAATGTAAATTTGGTACTCCACTCGTTTCTGACTCACCCTGTATATTCAAAATTATTTTTTCTAGGAAGTTCCCTGAAATCCATACAACTTTTGTACTTAATATTTTTTTCTATCTGCATAAATAAACCCTGTATAAGATGGCGAAATATAAATGATAACCCTGTACAGGGTTATTCATTATAAATTGACACCCCCCTTAACTTGGTTATTTTTAAAGATAGAGAGATACATTTTTATCGACTTGTAGGTAATCATCTTAATATATATGTTACATTTTCTTAAATGGTGGTGTATATTATTGCATTTTTGGATTCTACTTAAAATTCTAAGCATATTTTATATATGATGTTATACCTCTAGAGTTAGTAGTTTCGCAGCTATAAACGGTTGAAAATCGATACTTTGACTACTTTTCACCTTGTTGGCAAGAAGGCCATTACAAATGGAGTAAAAAAAATGCAATTCAAGATCTATCTGATGGTGCCAACTATGGTACCTACCGAGGTACCAGATTTGGTACCCATGGTACCGCCTGCCAGTTAGCACCATCAGATAGCTCTTGAAAAGTTAAGATAGGAATGTGAAGTGCATTTTACCCCATCTCTAATGATCTTCCTGCTGCCATTATTGGCGTTTGCTTATGGGTTCTCACAACTAATAAAAAAATTAAGATGATTAACTACAAGTTGATAAATAATTAGCTGTTTATCTTTAAAAATAACAAAATTCAGGGGGTGTCCATTTATAATAAATAACCCCCATGGTGTCCCATGTTCGTTGTCCTTGCAGGGTATCTCAGTTATTAGTGAAGATAGAAGATTCTCGTTTTCGCAATACCGTGCTACATTTTTGTCTTTCGATGGCACAAAAAGAATTTGCATATTTGAGATGCAGGACGATTTTAAAAATGTTGTATTTTCAGACACCCCTCTTATCTCAGCTATCTCTTGAGTTATCGGAAAAGTAAAAACGGACCCTAATAGAACTTTACGTAGAATCCAGTGGCATGCTTAAAATATTCTTCAGAGGTACCGTTATTTTCTATTTTTAAAAATGTCAAAACTTTAAAAAAAAAATGAAATAAATGTAGATATGTTCTATATTGTTGTGGAGGATTCATGTTTATCTTACAAATTTTTGCCTTTTTCTCCACTTCAATGTACGATTCTTTGGAAAATAGAGCTGCTTCGGCTCTGGCTCCAGGGTGTAAATAGCACAAGTGCCAGTGACCCTAACGAAGCCGAAAAACCTAAAATTGAAAAACGGCCGATTATTTTTTTTTTGAAAGCCTACTTTACGAGGTAAGTGGCTTAATTGAAATTGTCCAAACACTATTTTGTTGGTAATAATTTTATAGATTTCCTGAAAGAAGGCAGCCGAACATTTTTTTTCTCTAGAATTAAATCGAATTTGATTGAATTCGGGTCATTTTCAAAACCGAAGTTCTTTGTTTGTTCTTCTAGCAAGTGTAGCAGCAACTCCGCAAACTTCTTGCAGAAAAATCGAAGAGAACATGGGTGTATTATAAACTCAAGCACATCGAATTTTGAAGAAATATAATTTACTCCTTACAAGGTTCAAATTGTTCAGCGTGACGCAGAACGCAAGGTTATTTTTGCAATTGGTATTTAAACCAAATTCGGCTAGATGAAAACAAACTACGGTAGCAAAATTATATGGTCAGATCTTTAATAATCAGTGCAGGATTTTTCAATCGGCATAAACTTTTCCTTTTTAAGCTTTCAAACATTGGAATTGAATCACACTATCTTACATGGATCAAAAGCTACCTTTCTGAACGGCGGCAACGAGTGCTAGTTGGAAGTGTCGCCTCAAAAGAAGTTACGGTACTGTCGGGTGTTCAACCATTATAGGTCCGGTATTGTTCTCATTGTTTATTAACGATATTACATCTTGTTTTAAAAAATCTAAGTTCCTGATCTACGCAGATGACCTTAAATTTTGTTCCACAGTTAATAAATCATCTTTCGACATTCAGTCAGATCTTGATCTTGCTGTCTTCTGGTGTGAAAAGAATCTCTTAGATCTTAATGTTATTAAATGCAAGAAGATGAGTTTTTATAAAATCAATAGGCCCGTTCAAACAGAATATCATATTAATGAAATAACACTCGAATCCGTATCAACTTTCAATGATCTGGGCGTAATGTTTGATAGAGATATCTCATTCACACATAGATCAGATTGTTGCAAAAAGCTTTAGGCTATTGGGGTTTATAAAAAGGAACACATCAAACATGACAGACACCAAAGCAATTACTACCCTTTACAACTGCTTGGTAAGAAGCATTTTGGAATATGGTTGTGTCATTTGGAGCCTGAATTATCTGTCACAAATCCAGAACAAATTCTCCAAATATCTTCTATTGAAACATCGCTTTCGTACCAAGACCTCACCTACGAAACAAGGCTCTTGCTGTGTGGTCTCAAGTCGCTTGAAGAACGGCGCCATAATTACTACGCATTTTTTTCTGCACAAATTGATCCATGGACAGATTGACAGCCCAAAGTTGTTGAGTCTCGCGCAGTGCAAGGTGCCTGCAAGAACTACGAGACACCAGCTACTGTTTGTGCAGCTGCCCCACCGGACCAACTATGGACAAAGGGCTTTCATAGACCAAATGTTATCCATATATATAATAGAAAATTTAACCACATTGACATTTTTAATATTAGTTTTTATTCTTTAAAGCGTCTAGTCTCTTACTTAATTTATTTTGTTTCTGCCATATATATTGTATGTTTTTCATTGTACGTTCTCAAATTTTATATAATGTAATGTTTAAGTTTGTGTTTTATGTACCATTTGGGGTTTGCTCTGTGGCGTACTGTACTGAATAAATAAATAATACGCGGCACTGGTCTCAGAACACAACTATATTATTTTTGAACGTCAAGAGCAAGGTCGATTTGGATTTAGGGTATCTTGTTTCATCTTAGGAACAATTAAATATTGCATTTATGAGGGTACTCTAACGGCCAACCGGTATCTACAAATTCTTGAAAATATTCTGCCTCAAATTCTGGATGAAGTTCTACTGGCCCTTAAATAACATAATATTTCAACAAGACGGAGCACCTGCTTATAATGCGTTAGTTGTAACTTTCCAAATCGTTGGATAGGTACTTATGGACCTATAAGATAGCCCCCTAGATCGCCGGATTTGTCTATTTAGACTTCTTTTTATGGGGGCACTTAGAAAATAAGATTTATGCCAATCGACATAACAACGTCGAGGAACTGCGTAACGCAACCCATCAAGTTTTCCGATATTTACAGGAACGAAATATTGTAATTTTAAATGCTTCAAATGGAATTACGACAGTTTGTGAATACTGTCTACGGGAAAACAGTAATCATTTTGAACAATATTTTTAATATATAATTTTATTTGAATTTTTTTGTCTGGTTATTAAAATATGTATATTTGTAAACGCGGGTGTTCGGTTTAAAAAATTATAAATTCGGGTCGTATCTCACAAACGGTACCTCTGAAAAAAATTTGAGGCACGCCACTGGATTCTACGTAAAAAGATCTATTAGGGTGCGCTTTTTACCTTTCCGATAAGTCAACAGATAGCTGAGATAAAAGAGGGGTGACTGAAAATGCAACATTTTTAAAATCGTCCTGTGTCTCAAAAACAAAGAATGCTATACAAATTCTGTTTGTTCATCGAAAGACTCACAAAAATGTAGCACGGTATTGCGAAAACAGCATCTTTCTATCTTAGCAAATAACTGACATACCCTGCAAGGGCAACGAAAATGGGACACCCTGTACATGCAATTAAAGCAACTTACACCAATTATTCTCTAGGCAGTTTGTCAAACACCATAATTAGAATTAAAAGTTCATGAGTAATATTGCCCATCTCCCTGTTTTTATTTAGCATTCTGTACAACATAATTTAAAAAAATACACAGGGTATTATTTAAGTACGAAGCCAAACTTCAGGAGGTAACTGTTCGAGTGATTTTAAGACAAAAAGTTTATATAAACATAGGTTTTCCGCACCTGCACTGTTTCCAAGATACAGGGTGTCAAACTTATAAAAAATCGTTTTATTTGTAAAAATCTTAATATTCCTTTGGTCGATTTTGTTAAAATTCGGCAATAGTATTTACTATAGCAAGGAGCAAATTTTGCTCTAATTAGATTAATTATTATTAAGTCCAGTGGCGCCCCGGACGTCAATCTTCTGGATATTTTTGATAAAAAAAATGGAAGCCACTTTTTTAAAAATTCTATATATTTTTTCAAATATAGCAACTAAAAATACAACTTTTTTGCCCCTCGAATTATTTTCGTATCTTGCTTAGTTTTTGAGAAAAAAAATAAAAATCACATTTTTTGTGATATAGTCACACACGTAATAGTGGTTTTTATTTTTTTCTTAAAAAGTAAGCAAGATACGAAAATAATTCGAGGGGCAAAAAAGTTGTATTTTTAGTTCCTTAATCCGAAATAAATACGAAAATTAGAAAGAAGCCAGTGGCGTACACTACAGTTTTTTCTTAAACTTGAACACCCTGTATTTTGGAAACAATGCATTTCCAGACCTATGTTTATATAAATATTTCGTCCTAAAAACACTCATTCACTCTTGAAGTTTGGCCACGTACTTAAATAACACTCTGTATAATCCCCGTTTCGTCAAAGAGCTCTCTCTAGTGGAACTAGCTTGGCATTATAACTAAAACCAGATTGATGTTTTATTGGCGCTAAGGATTGAGGAAGTAATGAGATCCCATTTTTGTTTGCCGACAATTAAAATAATACATATTCAGTCAAGGCTAATTTTTTTAATCAAAAATGCGTTACCACCAGGCCCATAAGAGGGTTGCTATATCAAATTTTGCCAAAATACCTGAGGTGGATTTATTGTTATAATCATGAAAATGTGACTCTTTGGCAAAAACTAATTGCCTGTAACTCAAAGCTAGTTAATTCAAAACTGAGATATTTTCTTGGAACATTTGTTGGATCGACACACAACTTCAGCTTAATAATTTGCCGCCGGATTCGCTGACGTTAAACCTACAGGACTAAGTTTTTAAACACATAGGTGTAAAGCAAATTTAAACCAACAGAAGTTTAAGGCTCCCGTAGTAATAGCTGGTCCTAAACTAACGCAAACTACCAGGTTAAACTTACCATGGGAATAAAGTTTAAACCTAGGTCTAACGTTAGTGAATTCGGGGATAAATGTTTAAGCGGTTTAGTTGTACCAATATACTTTTTAAATAAGACTGCTAGATTTTTAGAATATACAGAATAAATACGCGACCAGTTGAAACACTAGACATTAATTATATTTTGGATCGAAGAAGTGAAACGGTTGCGATTAATGAATATTGAATGTCAAGGTTTCCATCATTATATTTAATTTTAACTCTTTCGTTGAGGTATTAGTTAGGAAAATTATTTCAGACATATTAATGAGTTTAGTTGTGCCAATTTACTTTTTCCAAAGGATTTAGATTTTTAGAAGCTTGGGAATTGAAACAAGACCTGTTGAAGCATTCGATATTAATTATATTTTAGAGAAAGGAAGTGGAACCGTCTTTCAGCTGAAGCATAATGTTGAATGTTGAGATTTTAAACATTACATTTTAATTTGAACTCGTTCGTTAAGTTTTAGTTAGGAAGGTCAATTAATACATAATTATCCACATTCAGGCATATTAATGAAGAAAATGTTTAATTGTTCCGATTTACTTTTTACAACGGACATTTAGATTTTTATTAAAACGTGACCAGTTAGCATTAGGTATAAATTATATTTTAGAGAAAGGAACTGGAACTGTCTTTCTATTGAAGCATAACACTGAATTTTGAGATTTCAAATATTAATTTTAAATTTTAACTCTTTTGTTAGTATATTAACATTAAGAAAAAGAAGCCACAAATTTAATTAGTAAAGTTACCAAAATCTGGAATTCAACCTGAATTTGAAAAGCAAAAATCTTCTATTTCAAAATGGTATGGTCTATAGAATATTTTGTTGAAATAAGTATTGGTGAAAAGTTAATGAAATTATAAAACTAGGATCTACAATAATGCTTTTAACAAATTTTTTATAACTGCCTATTTATAAATAAAGTAGCACATCACTTGAGCAGCAAAAATCATAATAAGAGTGATCTCGAAATTGTTCAACATGTAGCAAATATAAATCTAAAATTGAAGAGTTGGTTTAATGCTGTTACGTTTTTATTCCGAAATTGGAGACTTTCTTGCATATTGAGTATAATTTTGAAGCCGATAACATTTTATAAAATATGATCGAATTGAGTGCAGTGAAAATTGCTGAAATATCATAACAGGAGTACTCAGCCCATTTATTTTTTGTTGATACGTCCAATTAAATTAAATTAAATTAAGTTAAAATGAAATTATTAATGACCCTATTTATTTTACCTTTTACTGAATCATGAAATTAGAAGAATGTTCTTGGAGACCAATTTCCAGTTTCTACTATCAATTTGATATAAGCTATATAATTATTATTAATCGGTTATAGTATGCACTAAATGCAAATTTAGGTTGGTATGCACGGTACATACAAAAATATTCTTGGCTAAAACTCTGTTACTACTAAATGTGTGTGCATTGTGTTTCTATATGAGAATCCAGAAAAGCCCTACGCATTTTAAAACGATGCATACCAGCCAATGTATATTCATATTTTTCTTCTATTTGAGGCAACACATTGCCCCGGAGGTTCGGTGGAAAATACTTTAAGATGTGATTAATTTTTTTTTTAACTGAAGATCAATGTAGTAAGTAAAACATAAAATCTGGACAGAATAGAAATCACAAGGTTAAATTTGTTGCACTAATACTGAGAAACTGCATATCCGTTTGTATCACTTCAGTTGCTTTATTGAATTATTAACAAATATAGATATTTCTAAATAATTTGGAACATATTGATACACCATAAAATTATATTATCACTAGTTACCACTGTTACAAATTACAACCAACTCTTACACATTTTTGGATATGGATACATTTTTAAAAAATATGTGACAAACGTGGGTATAACTTTGAACTTGGTAAATGCTCGAAATGCAGCAACGCTTCGTCGAGGTTCTTTTGTGTTAAAAAAAATGTTAGAGAAAATGCATAATATGCAGAGTCTCTACTATAATAGTAGATATAGTATCTGCGTTCACTAGCCTCCACCATGGAGGAGATGAGCAGTAGCAAAAATCGTCCACAATGGCTACGCCATTTTTAGGGCGTGGCACTTGACAGCTGATAGATGACAAGTGGCAGCTGACAAATGATTTGCACAGTAGTAAAAATCGCTCACGTAGGCTACGCCACGATGAATGACAAGTGACAGCAGACAAACCCACCGCGTTACAGGGCCCTCTGCATTACAGAATCCTCCATGCTATAGAACCCTCTGCATTACAGACTTAAAATTTTGGTTACCTTCCTTTGAAAAATCGAAAATTTTTAAAATTAATGAAAATGTGTTTACTAACAAACTTGCTAGCGTAGATGACGAAAAAAGTATCGGGATTTCTCTAGTCGATCTGCATTTCCAGTTTTTTACAAAAATGTTGCGAAAAAAAGTTCAAAATTGCAGACCCTCATAAAATCGCGACTCACCACTGCCAACTAGGCGATGGAGGGCCACCTCTGTGGGCTTTCCTCTCTTATATGTGATCGAATAGAAAACACACTTGGAACACATCATAATATTGTAGGTATGACGAGGAATAATGAAATAAACATAAATATGGAACATTTAAATATCACACATATCAGCATTTATACACCGTGCTGAATAACTTTTGCAAAAAACGCTTCGTCAAGTCAAATTTGTTTTAATATTTGTGTTGTTTTACAAATTTGTTCCAGTATACTGGATGTCTCAAAAACACAGGGCATTTATCAACTTTTTTTAATGGAACAGTTTTATAATCAAATTAAACAATTTCAAAATAATGCCGTTTCAAAAGTGACATGTTTGTTAATTTAAGTCTTAGTAGAAGCCGAAAAGTGGTGTATCTAGAAGATCGTCAAAAACTACGCCAAAAAAATTAAAACCGCTTCGTCGCTCACAGTCAAAATGGTTAGCTTTTACGGTATAATCACAAATTGTCTAAAATTTTGAGAAGAATTCAAAATCCAAAAAAAAGAAGAAATTTAATTTAAAAATAATCCTAAAATATGGCGAATTTAAAAAAATAGGGATGCCCGAGGTTTTTTTTTACAAAACTAGATCGTTATCTAGTATTCCAGACATTATCAGTACCCTGTACCTTGTATAAGGATTACAGTTCTGGAAAATTAGAATGAATATTACCGTTGAGTTATGCAAAGTGAAATAGAGAACTTTACTATCATAGAACCATTATATTCGGAGGCAGATCAAAATGTACGAAAAAATACTGGTTTGAATCGGAACAATTTGAAGCAAAACTAACCCACGTTTTCAGAGAGGGAAGGAACATTTGAATTCAATATTTAGATTGGTATTCTAGGAAGTTGCATGATATAGTAAATTAATTTTCTGACTAGCCAAATTCAAACTTTTATAGAACGTTCTTTCTCTTGCAAGTCGGCGAACCTTATTTTTCCAGCAAGATAGTGAGCACTGCCTCATAATTTACTCTAAGATAGATGGCACATTAATCAACATTTGGGAATAATCAACTTGGAACAAATGGTTTAGTAGATCAGCCGACTCTACAGCAATTGGTTTTTCATTTGGACTGCCCTGAAAAATAAGATATACCTAAATCGTCGATTTCAAATTCGGGGTGAGCATGGAAGAAGAGAAAGAACAGCACGAAATAAGTGCTGTTATGCTTGTCGGATTAGGCAAATGCTTGAATGTGAACATCTGGCAACGATGCGCAAGGAGCAAGCGGACGAAGCGAAAAGAGAAGTTGTCTCAGTTGCTTGCCAGTCGACCCGATTCGAGTTGTTTTTGTTTTGAGTCTGTAACCATTTACGGGTTTTAAACCAGGTTTCCAAAAATAAAATTAAGTAAAATTAGCAAGGGAGTCTTTTTATTATTCATCATACTCATGACTTGGAACTAGTCAATGAAATGATTAATTCTCTCAATGTGACTACCGTCGTGAATTGCTGAAAGGTAACGATCATATGTTTTGGGGCACTGAACGAGTGAGTGCGTCTTTTTGATACTTCTCAATTTCCTTCAATTCCTGATTGTTTTGAACGTTGAACTTTTTGGGTTAATTCTGTTAAAAATAATTTCAGCTTAACGTTAGGTTAGTTCATTAATTTCAATAATGTTTTTCTAATTAAATCAGTCCTTTCCTTGTGCTCTTTCAGGACTTTACCCATGCTCTTTGTTAAGCGTTCATAATTTCGTTAACAGGTTTATTAGATATTGGTTTAATCCAAATGAATGAAAGTACAAGTGATTTATTAAGGAAGATCACGCATTTGAATTAATTTTAATTACAATTAATTCAGTGGTTTTCTTGTGATTCCTATGAAATGAGAATAAATTGAATTAAGAGAAAAGTGTCTCTAAATATTGGAATAATTAATCCTAAATATTCCTATGTAATCTCAATCTTTCTCAGTGTTAAATAGAACTTAATTTTATAATATAGGCATTCACCCAATCATACTCTGTACCTTCCATCTATAAGGTAATAATCTCATATATGTGTAATTTATCTTGATTACTCATTATCTAATGTCTATAATTTTATAATATAGATTAAATATTATATTTTTATCTTTTTCTTACAAAAAATGATTTGTCTATCTATTATTTAGTTATCGAACCAATAATATAGAAGTATTTATTCTATTGAATAGAATTGTTGCTTTTGCGTTTATAGAAGTACTCGCTTGTTGAGACTATAGTTAATTATTCTTTTAATAATATAAAAGGAATTACTTACGTTACGTTACTTTCATTTGTCTGTTTATCCCGAATTTGGCAGAACATCTTGCTCATCCTGCGGTCGTAATTTTGAAGTACTCATTTAAATACGATATAAGTCCTGGATCAACCCAGTCTATGTAATTTAAAAGTAAGGAAGAATTGAATCGTATGTTGATGAGCAGCTTGTGTCCGACGGGTGTTTCTGTTAGGCACAAATCTGAGTGGAATCATAAGTGCCAGCTCGTTCCGTAGTAATATCGATAGTAAAGCCACTTTTCTTCAATGTTCAAGGCTATCAAGGTATTTAGTCAACTCTGGGTCATCCACAAGACAGACTGCTCTCCTCTGTACTGTGTCAATTTCTTTTTAAATTTCACATTTTTCAATTTAAATTCAGTTTTTTTTCACTAGTTTAAAAGCTTTGTAACCAATCAATAGTAATTTGAATTTTTTCAGATTTATATGTAATAAAATTGTTTTAATAATAGATATATGTTATAATAAAGAAATTCAGCCTATTTTATTTATTGCGAGTTATCAGGTCTGGGAAATAGTAAGACTACATTGTTATTATCTCTAATTTTTGAACTGTATTGCATGTACCCGCTTGAAAAGATTTCAACAATAAAATGAAATGCAGGCAAATATAATTTTGATTTCATTCCGTATTGAACACGTTTTAATTACTGTTATTAAAAAGGTCTAGATAGCTTCTGTATAGAAACTTAATAAAAAATATACGATTTCTG
Source organism: Pissodes strobi (assembly GCA_016904865.1). Lineage (NCBI taxonomy): Eukaryota > Metazoa > Arthropoda > Insecta > Coleoptera > Curculionidae > Pissodes > Pissodes strobi. The sequence continues at coordinate 16,302 of MU190495.1, forward strand.
GTTTTATAAGAATACAACACACCAAAAATAGTTTGTACAGTATATAACAGCCTAAGGTGAGGCATAATATTTCTTTCAACTGTTTCCATCTCTCCAATTCAAACTAAAATAACCAAGACATTGCACTAATTAATTTCTTATTCATCTACGAGTCCATATTGCTACTAAGTGTCACAGATAACACTGGTTTGGGTAGGTGATATCGTTTCGTGCTCAACGATCTTTCAACACCTTGCGGATTGTCCGTGGTAATAGGATAGGAAGTGGCTCTCTTTGCTGACCTAAAAAATATGAAATTACAGCAAACACTAAATTCACACTAGAAGAAAGAATATGCAGGATGATTTTTGAGTACGTCGAGAAAATTTGAAGGAGAAAACTCAAATGAAGTTTTATCCAAATGACTGAGTATTTAAGCAGCATAATAATTATTATCATTTTCTGATTAGAAAATACTACACAATCACAAAACCCATTTGGACGCCCGTCGAAGAAAACTAACGTCTATAGTCTAGTCTTTTGAGTAGGCACGCCGAGATTTCTAAAAAATATATCCGCAACAAAACGAAGCCATTAAGAATTTAAACAAATTATATCAGCTCTCAAAATGGAATCAGTAGTAATTTTCTGAATTTTCTCCATGTACTTTTGAATCATTCACTGAAATTCTCTGCCGAGAATTTCTTCATTGATGCACATGTACATACATATTATAAAAATAACTTTTGTTAAATAGAACTATATACATTTTTTAATTTCATTCATATGCATTCAACAATAAATATTACACCAAGTTGCACAACCCATTCTATCTACTTTACAAAAGCCCATCCGAACAAAATCTAAACAAAACTAAACGTACTAATACATTTGGGCATATCTTATCAATATGAAGGTTTCTATAACGGTAGAGTATAAGTATATAGATCCCGAAATTAGCGGGTCATAATGTACAGCGTCTTCTAGTGGATAAACACGAATCAATAAGTAACTTTTTCCAATATTTCTGAAACTGTCTACGATGTGATTTTTATAAGTTTTGAGCGCGAATTTTGTTTTTAAAATTTTAAAATCGCAACCACAGGCATCACATACAGGGCGGGACCAGTTTAAAAAGGGTTTTTTTTTGGCTCATTTATTATTTTTGAAAATGTTCGAAATTATGAAAATTCCATGATTTTAACCAAAAAAGGGTGCTTTTAGTTCATATCGATAACATGCACCGATTTCGAAGGCGTTTTCAAAGTTTAGGTGCATGCATGGCATAGCAAAGCATGTTTGATGTTCTGGGCATCACAACTTAACTTTTTTTCAATAATATTCTACTATATATACTATTTGCGACTTATCAAAAGCATTCGACTGCGTTAATCATGATATATTGCTATACAAAAAGTGTGCAACATATGGGAAACTTCTTTATTATTGGTTTCACAGAAAATTTTATTCTTGATAAAAGTTGATGCTTGCCCTAAAACAATAAATGTGTATTTCAGATTTCAAGTAGGTACTGCTTTTAATGCGAAGGCAAATGTCATTTCCCGGAATCGCGTCAAGGATAAAGTACCTTAACTTATAAAGATACAGCAAAATCTTATAAGGAAATGTTCTTCAAAAATGAAAAAATAATCTTAATATGAAATTTGAGTACATCAACTTTTAATTTCTCTTTTTTTCCTCATTTTTTTTCTTAAACCTTACGCAACTGGTGAATGTTTTGTTCTTTAGATATTAGTATACTTGCCAAGCAACTTCAAGATTTATTTAAGGTAGAAGTTAGTTACATAGTTGCATAATGTTTCAGTTTTTCCAGAGATAAAAACCAGCTTAGGTATCAGTGTGTTGCAAACACATTTAAACACTTTTGGTCCAAAATAACTGTCCACAATAATTACAAAATACAATTGGAACGACTGACTGCCGGCTAATTTCATATGTCAAATATATATAAGTCGGGTTAAAACGTTCTTCGACGTCTTCCGACACCCTGCCTCCACAATTCTCGGTCATTCCACAGGGCCTCCTCGAGTCCTCTCTCTGTGATCTCTCCATCGATTCCCTCTCTCCACCTTTTCCTTGGTCTTCCTCTTCGCCTTGCTTGGGTTCCACGTTAGTATTTGTTTTGGCAGTCGTTCATTAGTCATTCTTTGGTCATATCCGTATCATTTAAGTTGTTTTGTTTTAATTTCGTCCACTATGCTGTGCCGAACCGTCATAATTTCCCGTATACGTTCATTTCGGGTTCTTTCAAGTCTCGTCCTGCCCGCAGAGCGTCTCCAGAAATCCATCTCCGTCGCGTCCAGTGTTTTCTTTGCTCTCTCCTTGAGTGGCCATATTTCGCTGCCATAAGTAGTAATGGTTTTTACGATGGTGTTGTATATATGGTGTTTGTTGGTTTTTGTGATTTTTTGGTCCCAGAGTATGTTGTTCAACATCGCTATATCTTTTCTTCCCTGTGCGTTTCTATCTTTAATGGCACCGTCTAAGGTTCCATCGTCGGTAATATTTACGCCTAGGTACTTATACTTTTGGCAATTCTTTATTTGCTGGCTATTATTCAGAATTAGGTCTTGTTGGTTTCCTCCTATGCTCATGTATTCTGTTTTTTTGATGTTCACTTCGAGTCCCCACTTCTCGTACTCCTCAATGAGTTTCCGAGTCATATATTCCATATCCTCTACATCTTGTGCTATTACGACCTGGTCATCGGTGAAGTTGAGCGTATATAAGGTAGAGTGGTTAAGTGGAATACCCATATTTGAACACTTCTGTTTCCATTTTAGCAAGGCTTTTTCGAGATATATCTTGAAGAGCGTCGGTGAAAGGCACCATCCCTGTTTCAGTCCTTTATTTGGGGCGAATCCCGTCGAGATTTTATTTGCAACTTTCGTTTTTATTTAACAGTTTTCATATAGGTATCTTACCGCATTTAAGACATTAACATTTATGCTTGTTGTGCCCAGAGCTTCCCACAGCTTCACTAGTGGCACGCTATCGTAAGCCTTTTTCAGGTCGACAAATACCAAATGCACATCCTTATTAACTGCAGACATTTTATCTAGTAGTTGTGTTACACAAAACAGATGGTCAATTGTTGATCTTCCCGCCCGGAATCCTGCTTGCTCTTCGGCTTCACTATCGGCATATTCAAGTTCTATTCTGGCCTTTAGAACTTTACCATATATTCTGCCAATGGAGCTCATTACTGCAATACCCCTGTAGTTGTCGCAATTTTTATAGATTGGTGTCAAAAGTATGAGTTTCTGTTACGGCAAAATTCGCCTACTTTGTTAAATTATATTAAGATAGGTATTATGTTCCTCTTATGCACATATCAGGGTTTACAACCCAGCAACAGCGCTAAGAAAAATCCAGCCAGCTGATGCTGACGTAACCACTGACCACTGTAATGCATAATATAATATGTATGTCTTTTGTCTTTCTAAAATGGCCGGCGCTGTAGCACAGAAATTTGTACTGCTCCTAAAGTTTAAGGAAATTAAACCTGAAGTTTAAGTAAGCGTGTGTTATTATTTTAACAATAGAACTAGCGGAAACAGTTTCCATTCCTGTCATTTGTCACTGGGATTTGTCCCGTATTAATACAGTTTTGGAACAGTGTAGCTAGGTGATCGAATAGTTTGTCTGAGCCATATTTATTAAGTTCTGCGGGTATATTTCCCAGTCGCTTTTCGTTTTTTAAGGTAGGTGCAGATGTTTTAAACCTCTTTTTTGCTGATTCTGATGGGAGATGCGGATATTCGTATATTATTGGTTTCGTTGTCCTCTCTGTAACCCGGGCAGTTTTCGGTTAGTAGGTCGTTGAAGTAATTGTCCCACTTGTGAAGGGATATGGGTGATATTATATCCTTTCCATTGTTTTGGCGCAAAGATTGTAGTAGTCTCCAGCTTTCACTACTTTTTGTTCCTCCTAAGTAACAGTTGAGCGTATTGCATCGCTTTTCCCACGACTCGTTTTTCTTCTGCACTATTTTCCTTCTGACTTCTGTTTGTGCTCTTTTAAAGAACCTCCTATTTTCTTCTGTTTTGTTGTTACGATATATTTCATATTTATGCTTTTTCTCCTTTATATCTTTTTCCACATCTACAGCCCACCAGTAGGGTTTTGTGGGTTTATTTTCTTCGATGCAGCCTAATGACTCCTTTGCTGCCTCGTCTAAGCATCTTTTAATGTGATTATAATGCTCCGTGGTGTTCTCGAACTGTTGGGCTTGAAGCTTTCCGTCGAGTCTTCGTCTACATAGTTCTCTTGTGCTTTCATATTCCATACTCTCTAGGTTATATCTCACAGGGTCTATTTTATCATACTGTTCCGGGTCTTTTTCGGTTTGTGGTATTGTTTCTGATCTTATTGGGAACCGCATCTTTGCAATCAAAAGGTGGTGATCACTGCCGTACGTGGCCCTTCTATAGGCTTTAACCAATACCTCCTTCAACTAGGCCAACTAGCTGATATTGAAATTAGCAGTGACGTCATGAAAAGTGGTCCATACTTTTTTGCCATAAGAAAAGCATTAAGAGGAGCCAAGAGGTGCCCAGTAAAAGTATTGTTTATTTTATCGCGCCTACTTCCGTATTTAACGTTGATTGCCACGCTGGGCGACTGGAATGTCGATTCCCATCTCGACGTCATGTATCCGGTGCTGCCAGATTGGGCGCTTTATCACAATTTGAGCTACTTGCTATTTGCCACTAATTATTTTTCAAAGAAACGTTAAATATTCGTCTTGGATTCCAAGATTACAATTAACAATATATTAGATACTTAATGTAAAAGTTTGCTTTGGTATATTATAGTATAGTTATATTAAATATAAATAAATATTTAAAATCCGAAAAGTAAATATATAAAAACCGAAAAGGCAATAACGGAATCAAAACCTTTAAGAAAATAAACGTTGCTAACCAATAACCTAATTATTTTGTATAAATATTTGGTTCCATTTAAAAACATAATTTCAAATGTCATTCAACAAATGCTGTAAAAATTAAAGTCCAACTAAATATACGTTAATAGTTTACATCCCAAATAATGTATGAAATTAACTCTAAATCTGGCAACACTGCCTCAGTGCCTTCTGTCAGTTGGCGTAATGGCGTACTTTCAACCGGCTTCTTAGTTATTGTTTTGTTCGATTTTGATTGTGTTTCTGTTAATTTCTTTACACTTTAGTGTGTGTAAATTTATGTGAACAATGATGTGCGGTGGAAACTCGCCGAAAAGATCTAAAGTTCATGTTTTTAGCCTCGTTTTTAGCTTTCCAAAATGTTTGGAGTTGACCTGTTGCGTTCGTGTAATAAGAGTTTATTTTGTTCTTGTTCAATGTGGTCAGCAAGTTTATAAAATTTGTTCCTGTTAGCTAATTTTGGAGTAAGTAATATTTAGTGTAATTATGCCTCATAAAGGCTGTAATGCAATGTTTGCTATATGCCCTCAGTGGTCAAAAAACTTCAAGAACTAAAACGAGACAAAATATTAAAACATGGATATTCCCGTAGTTTAAAGGCCCTTTTTCCATGATTTATAAAAAAGCAAAATGTTAAATTAGCTCTCAAAATATTTAATCATTTTATTATAGAGGCTCTGAAAGGTTTTGTCTCGGGTGTTCTTAGATAGATAGATAGATAGATAGATAGATAGATAGATAGATAGATAGATAGATAGATAGATATTTGATTCCGAGCACTACAAAGTTACAGTAGAAAGGAACAAGTCAAAAAAAAAAGTTACAATAAAAAAGTGATCAAAAATACAATAATTAAAATATGTCACATTATTACCTTACAAAAAAATGTATATGTGTATAGGAAAGTATAATAATTTGTCACATTCACAAGACACAGCAGAGGATCTGAAATGCCAGTTAATCACTTATTTAAGTAGATATTGCTGTCATATTGTTTTAAAAAAAAATAAGTTGTGAATTTTGTAAAGAAAATTTAACTATATGTGAACCTTGTGTTGTAGAAGATTCTTACAATTGCATTAATTCCTTAAGTCGTGGGGCTCTTTTATATCCTCGTGAACGTAGTTTCAACAGCCTATATTATATTTAAAAAACTGATTAATGAGTTCGAAGACACATTTTTAGATATTTACAATAAAAAGTCTTTCCTTTGTGAGCTGTTGTTAAACTATCTAAATCAAAACAGCCTTTTGACTCATTTTGAAAATTGTAAAAATCACCTAAAAATTGACGTTTCAAAAATTTTTCTTTGCAGCATTTCAAATACACTTCTTTCTTAATAATAATTATTGTTCTAAACATAAGCATAATATTTTGGGTAAAAGGAAAAAAGGAAACTGGAGACTTTTAATAAATAAATATTAGACCCCAATAATATACCGAGTAATATACCAAATCCAACATAAAAAAGTAATAATTTGAAACCTGTATAAATCGTTCATGTTTTATCATAAATATTTGAAGATTGCAAGGTTCTTTGGATGGGGAAAACCGAGGTGAAAACGCACTATCAAATTTGACATTACTATTACCTATTATGACACTTTTATACCTATAGTGATATTTTACCGTGGTATCTAGTTTCAGTTTATCAAAATAGGTAGATTCTATTTTGATAAATTGGATATTCAAAGGTTTTTGCTTTGAAATTTCGTTTTCCTTTAACAAAAATCGAATGAGGCACGTCTTAAGGCTGTTCATGACTTGCAGCCTTGTTTTAGCTGGAAGCTCTTAAATATTATTTATGTAGGTATGCAGGAAAAGGTAAGTAAACTGCAATTTCATATTTGATTTAAAAAAAAATTGAGTAATACATATTATCAGTCATGATAGTCGTGCTTAAAGTAATATCAGCTTGTAGGAGGTATTGTATTAGGCCAATTACGTTTCAAACTACATATATAAAAAAGATAAATTTACAAAACACAAGTTTTTGTTATATTTTTTCGAGATTTTTGCATCTAAAACGTCTACTTAACTGTGAAATTTTAAAAGAAATTGCACATTTCAATATACGCCTGTAAATAAGTTAAGACCACTTTTGATGACGTCACGTGTAAGCCGTCTGGCCTTGTTGTAGGAGGTATTGCTTTAACGCCGTGGATTATTAAAGGCGTTGTCTGTCGTATAATAATTCTTGTGTGTTGTGGCCAAGCGTATTTATGTATCCATTTATGTGGAAACAATCCGTTCGTAATTTTTAATTCGTTCTGTTCGCAGAATGCTACTAACCTATACCCGTTGTCGTTCACTGTGCTTTTTCCGTATCTTCCGACAACCCTGCCCGATTGTTTTATCCCGGTACGGCTATTTAAATCGCCGAGTATTATAATCCCTCTACGCTGGCCAACTTTGGTAACTTCTTGATATAGTTGTTCGAAGAAGTCATCTTTTTTCCCGACTATAGCATCGTCGTTGATCGCGTATACTCCAAATACTGTAAGTTTCTGTCCACGCATGGTCATATTCAATTTTATGATTCTTTCGTTAATCGGTTCCCACGATGTTACACACTTCCGTAGTTGCTTGGAAATAAAAATTGACACGCCCTGTTGGGTTCTTTTGTCTTTCGGCACTCCGCTGTAAAAATGATCCTAATATCCAAGATTTTCCGATCCTGTCCCTTCTTTTTTGTTTCCGTCAGCACTGCCAATTCACCGTGTGTCCTTTTTAGTTCGACCATCACTTCATTTACCTTTTGGGAGATGCCCTGTACATTCCATGTTGCAAAATTTATCACCCGTTTCCGTAGCCTGTGTCGTCGTAAGTGGTTCTGTTCGTTCCGAGGCTGTTGACTGGGTCTTTTAACATTTTAGTTTTTTTTTCCGAGTAGCGGGGAGTTGGCCCGCTGCCTCAACCTCCTTCCAGGAGGTCTGGATTATTGCTATTTATTTGAATTTTATTCCAAATGCATGGTCTACTCTTCAAGACCAAATATTTTATATGGCTTTTTAGGATACTTGGGCATATTTTACTCATCAAAAGATTAATAAATTATTAGTTGTTTTACATGAAATGAAAAGAGTTGGGTCTATTCATAATTTTGATTGGCAAAAATTTTGAACCAAAATTGTTTAAATGTGCCTGCAACACACTGATACCTAAACTGGCTATTATCTCTGGAAAAACTGCAACATTATGCAACTATGTAACTAATTTCTATCTTAAATAAATTTTGAAGTTACTTGTCAAGTATACTAATAACAAGAGAAGAAAACATTCTCCAGTGGCGTACAGTTTAAGAAAAAATCGAGAAAAAAATAGAAAAATTAAAAGTTGTAAGTACTTAACTAAAATTTAATATTTAGATTATTTTTTTAATTTAGGAGAACTTTATAAATTAAGGTATGTACTTTACTCTTGACACGATTTCGGCAAATGACATTTGCTCCCGCACTAAAAGCAGTACGTAAAATTTGAAATACTCATTTATTGTTTTAGGGCAAGCATCGACTTTTATCAAGAATAAAATTTTCTGAGAAACCAATAATAAAAAAGTTTCCCATATGTTGCATACTTTTTTGGACACACTGTATAAACTTGAAACATATGGGTTTAGGGGAAAGACGTTGGAATTGTTGAAATCGTATTTGTCGGGAGGGTTCGAAGCAGAAGTTTCACATGTGGGTGTCACTTCTGAGCCAAGGAATGTAATGTATGGGGTTCCAGATGGGTCAGTTTTAGGTCCAATCTTGCTTTATTGTATATTAATGACTTGGCTAATTTGGATATAAGGGGCAAGTTTACTGGTTTTGCTGATGATGCTGCAGTCTTGTGGCACAGTAAACATAGCAATGAGCTTAATGGATTTGTATCATCTGAATTACAAAAAATTAAGATCTGGTGAAACTCAAATGAGCTCTCATTAAACGTTAATAAGACTTGCGTTATGCTCTTTAAATCTAATTTCAAAGATGTTATTTTCGAAAATACAGTTTTAAATAATCTTCAAGAAAATACATTTTTGGGCATCTACATTGATAGCAGATTGAAGGTCATATAAATAAATCTCTGAGTAATTAGCAACCAACTGGATGCCTCAATTGTAAGAAATGCATAAGTTGCTTTGATAGAGTCTCATTTAAGATATGGCATCTATTTTTGGGGATGTTGTGTGGATCAACTGTTTAATAGTGTATTTGTGCAGCAAGATCGAGAAGATAAAAGGCAAGCGGATCGGGAAGAGGATGAACGTAAAAGCCAAGCAGAACAGGACTTCAGAAAATGTTACAAGACCAAGAAGATAAAAGGCAAATAGAACGAGATCAGCTTCAGAAATGGATGCTGGATGCTGGAGCAAGGAAAATTACAGAAAATATTGGACGGACAAAATGAGAAGTTTGAAAAAGAGTAGACAATATACAAAAAGAAGTTGGAAAAGTACAAAAAGAAGTTGGGAGTGTACAAAAAGAAGTAGGAAACGTACAGCAATAAATGAGGAATCTACAAGCAGAACCAGACTAAAAAATTAAGGACTCACCGAGATAGTATTCCTCACAGGACAGAATATCAAACCTCCAACGTATGACGGTCAATCATCTTGCACAATGTACAGAAGACAATTTGAAGCCGCTGCTGTTGCCAACAGTTGGAAATGGCTACATCACTAGTGGTAGCGCTTCGTGGATCTGCCCTGGAACTGGTACAGACCATTCCCATCATCCAACAGGGGAAATATTACATACTTGCAGGTGCCTTGGAGAGACGATTTGAAGATCAACACAAAAGACAACTAACAGGCACAAGCAACGTCCCGGTATCAGAAGCCTGGTGAAAACCTGCAAGAGTTTGAGGCAGACGTTAGACGTCTCATTCAATTGGCCTACTCGGAATGAACAGAAGAATTTCAAGAGGAACTTGCTGCCCAAAATTTCGTAGATGGTATCAGAGATCCAGAAACTCAGAAGATGTTACGTCTAGCTAAATTTGATAACAGCCGTGAAGTTTTGGGTAGAGCCCTAGAAATCGAAACCGCCTGTAACATCTAAGCCAACAATCAGGGACGTATCCATCCAGGAAGAAAAGCTGGCGAACAGTTGTGAACTAACTGAGATGGGCGGTATTTTGAAGAAATTTACCGAAGTTCTTCAGGCCACGGGAAGATTCTGCGAGCCACTAGAAGAAGGAACCGAAATGCTATAAATCAGTGCTATAGATGTGGCAAGACTGGACATTTCAAAAGGGACTGTCGAGTACAAAGATTCCAAGAGCCACTAGAAGATGGGCCACGTAATCGAAATATTTCGAATCAGTGCTATAGATGTGGCAGGACTGAGTATTTCAAAAGAGGCTGACAAGTACAAAGATTCCAGGAGCCACTAGAAGATAGGTCACGTAACCGAAATGTTTCAAATCAGTGCTATATACGTGGCAGGACTGGGCATTTCAAGAGACTGTCGGGTACAACTACTCTACATCTCCATCCGGAGACGCTAGCAGTTCAAAGTCAAGTCAGGAAGAGTTAAAACAATACAACTTTAAGGATAAGCACAGGGAAGGAAGATGGCATAATAATACAGATTCTTTATCCAGAAGGTCATGCGAGGATAATTATAAACATTGCCAAAGAGTAGACCAACGAGAAGGAATCACTCCCATTAAGCAAATCAAGTTTAAAGTCGATCAGCAGTGGACCACAGAGCAACTAATGAAAGATCAGCTTGAGGATAGTGAAATAGCACTACTGCTAAAAGCTAAAGAAGAACGTCAACCAAGACCAAGCTGGAGAAATATTTCAACTAAGGTATTTACTTTTAAATCCATGTGGGCTCAGTGTGACTATCTGGTAGTTCAATTTGAATGTAACCTGCATTAAAATACTATCCTTTATCAATACTCGAAAACGGTGTAGTTAATCGAGATGAACTAACACCCTTTTTTGGTACAAAATAAATATAATAAGATAATTTTTACTGTGGTTGAGACCTTTTTTGGTACAAAATGAATATAATAAGAGAATTTTTACTGTGGTTGAGATTTTAAATTTTATTACCCAAAATTAGCTTCGGTCCTCAAAGTTTGGATAATAATTTTATTTTAAATGATTTCGGAAATATTGGAAAAAACATCCTCAGATGCACTGCTTTGAAGAGTCGCAGCTAGGAAATCTAATCTCGGAGCATAAGTGCGATCCCGGGATGCTTATTTGTATCAGGCGTACGAGATCTCGACTTTTTATAGCGCGACTATAATCTAAATGTGCAGGCTTTTCATATTTTGGGTTCTTTTTGGTTAGTTCCTGGTTGTTGAGCCCCGGTAGCGAGCGAAGCGAGCGGATGGCCATGCATGAAGTATTCAAATACTTGTAACCCCCCGTGTAGCTAACATTTATATAACAATTATATTACAGTCACGCTATAAAAAGCGGTTTACTGGTCGGTCGATACAAAAATGTTCCAGGGATATAGGGATTAATATTTTTAAATACTGGTATCCCGGGAACGTATAAATATATAACACATATAGTGTTTATTGAACAACAAAACAAATTTTATAGAAAAATATATTTAACTAAGTTGCAGAATAACAAAAAAATAATACTTTCATAGTGGAATATTTACTTCAATGGGAATATTATTTTATTATTCTATGGAATAATCAAATGAATGTCTCTGTAAAACTACTTAACGCAAGAAAGCCTCAAACAAAGCGAAAAATTACAACAAAATATACTTTTTTCATACACCACAAAGAATCTATGAAAAAATACAGCAAAAACAAAACACTAACCAGGTTGAGTGATTATAAATCAATAAAAGTTTAATTCATAAATTAAAAAGTTTTTTCTCTAAGAAAGTTAAACAAATATATACGGGTTTCCACAAGTTTGTGTGACTAGAACGAATGAAACTTTAAATAAACTTCAAAATTTTCTCATCGGGGCTTACGAAATAACAAAACTAAATAAAATGCAGCGGGACTGTAAAAACCTCAAAATAATAACGGGATTCCATGATTGGATTCCCTAGTCGCAGCATCCCTAGGAAGTATTTTCTACTAATGTTTATATGACATTTTTGTCTCACTTTTTATCGTAGAACACGTTGGTAAAATATGTCGCGTAATTTCGGGGCACCCTGTACAGCGGCTCCGATATCCTTCTTAATAAATTTGAAGCGTTTATTTTTGATTTCTAAATTTTTTTTTTTTTTAATTATGATTTGTCTATCTTGAATGAAAACTTTCTTGTACACATAATTTTAAATGTTACAGGCAAATTTTTTTCTCTTATGATATTATATATGAAACAAATCCGTACGCTATTTGGGCCTAGAACGGCGTCGGACTAAATATGGTCCTGATCATACCCTCCAAATAAAATCCCTTAGATAAATAAGGCAGACGTACACAATTTTGACATGAAAAAAGAGGATACATTTATAATTTTCTGCGATACTAAAAAGTTTTGTACAACATTCGTTTTGATTTACATGCCAGTTTTGTAACTTTGACAATCTAAAGTGACAATATGTATAATAAGAAGTAATATCCTGTTTGTTCCATCCCCAAGCAAAGAAAATGGCATTTAATATGATAACTTTCAATACTGAAAGAGGAGAAAATTCGCCGACCAATATTAAGGCAACACGGAAGCACTGGGATTCAGTGAAGGACTGAGCAGTGGTAAATATTGCATAATATAACACCGTATAATATTAAAAAGTGTAAAACTGAAATTTTGAGGGAAACTGTAGAAGTGAAAGTTCAGAATGCGATTTACGTTTTAGTTATATCACAGACTGTAAACTCCAAAAAAGCGAGGTATTTTGGAAATTGAGTTATATCGTTATCAAAATCAATAACAAAAGTCTGTATCCGAAGATGTTTATGTAATCAGGCACTGATAGAGTCAGCGTGTTCGATTTTTAAAGAAATACATATATGGACAATTAAAGATCAAGATTTAAAAAGGTGATATTTTTGGATGAAACGTAGACATTTTCAAATGGAAGTGGTCCAAATCTTGGCAAGATGAATCTGTAAAAAGCTTGAACTAAAACAAGAGTTTTATCCACAATACCGGTTTTAATCAAATCCTGATGATGCTGCGAAACACGGGTCGAGTGCAAAAAATCTATTTCGATATTGTGGATGAAACTGTTTTAGTGCATTTTGCCGAAGGTTCCAAACCCCAAGATAGTGTAAAAAGCTTCAAAAGAAAAAAAGATGTGGCACGAGAAACGAGTACTATATAGATGTAGAAGTAGCACCGATGATAATTGTCCCATTCGAAGACGACTCAAAACACGAGAACCTTTCGGATTTAATATGTAACGATGAGAGTTTTTTAAGTTTCTTACTGTTTCCGATAGTGCTTCCTGGAAACTGGCTGGCGAATTTCCACTTTCTCTTTCATTCTCGAAATGGTTTATCAGATTAAATGCCACTGCATTTTTAGGGGATTATTAAAATATATTCAACTGTTCGTTACTGTTATCACTAACAGAAATTCAGTAGGTTATCACTTAAGTTATCGAAATAATGATCCTATTTTTTTTGGGAAATTAGAAATTTTTGCAAAAATAATATTATGTGGCTATCTTGAAATATAATAAAACTATTTTTCCTTTCACCCGGTATACTTGTTAATAATTACACATTTTGATCTGTGTTTTCTGATTTCATTCATATAATTAGTGACCGTTGGACAGATACGATAAGACCGATTCTGCCTATATAAGGCCCTATCCTCACGGCGCTACACGACATCAGCAAGACATTTAGGCCACACAACAACAACAAAAATTCTCCAACACGAACTATTCGCAGGAGACGACATAATTAATATATTTAGATAAACCGCGAATACAAAATCATTGCTAGTTAATTATTCCACAAAAGGTGCTTTATCACGTGTTGACAGGCAACTGAAGAAAAATGTTGACAAGCAACATGTATCGCTTTCATGTCGTACCATCTCGTGTAGAGTCGCTGATTTAAATACACGGCGGCAATATCCAAGCGTAGGATAAGGCCTGAGAGTTTACGCTACCGAGAAGAAATCCGAAACTGGCATCATTTATGTACAATTTCTTAAACTTGGGCAATCGGGCAATATAAACCTGATTATTATATTATTATATATTATGTTCTCTGCAAATACATTATAATGACCTTATCAGCATTAATTTGCATATAGTTGTTGCTCCTTGCACTTCAGATACAAAGATTTTGAAAAAGGCGTAGAAATACCCAAGAGATACATAGATATATATAAGTATATATACAAAAATAAAACATATACAAGACAGTGCACAAATGGGTATTGTAGGTTTGGACAAAATAAAAAATAATTCACCCTATAATTAAAATTAAAAGAATAACTACAAGAACGGGCGGTGCACTAAAGAAGGGCCATAGGTGACATACTGGCTACATTTCATTTTTTTTTTCACCTTAGAAATAGTTCATTCCCTGCTAATATTACATGTGACTAACAAAAACTTTGCGTTTCAAAAACGCTGCGTTTGCGACTGCTACGCTATTTCTGACTGGTGACGAAATTCCTCCTTGGTCGTAACTGAAAAAGCACTTAAAGTAATCGACAATAATGTGAGAAACCTGACACAGTTTAAAATCATACATACATTTTAAATACATGTTTAAAATCATACATACATTTTAAATACATAATTATAAAATGCATTCCAATTTGTTTACTCAATGGTAATATATTTTAAACAAGAATTCATTTAAGTTCTTGCCAAAAACGACTAGTTATTCGGAAAAAGCCGTGGAAAAATTATCTGGACAAGGGCAAGCAGAAGTAAATTTAATAATGTTCTTGTTCTTTCAGCTAACTGCAATATAATACATTTTTGTCATACGCTCCCAAAAACAGCTATTTTACGGACTAATTTGAGTCCGTAAAATGCTTCTTTTTAGGCCTAGTCCCTAAAAGTCGTCATGGCAACTTTTACGGACTATTCCAAAATTCCTGAATATGTCTAAATGCCAAATTTCGAATGACATAATAAAATTGTCAAATAGTTGCTACGATATCAAATTCTAAGCTAACTTTGTCGTACATTATGATTTCAAAAATTATGGTAAATTTACAAATTTAGGCGTTCTGAAGAATTGCAAAAAGCCTATAAATAAAAATTTAATTTTGGGAGCGTATGACAAAAAATAGTGTTTGTCACACGTACCTAAATGAAGTTTTTCAGGACTCATCTGCTATTCCGGACTCGGCTAACGCCTCGTCCGGAAACAGCGATGATTCGTCCTGAAAAACTCCATTTTAGGTACTTGTAACAAAAATAACTATTCTAGCACCCTAAAATATTTAACTTTGACATCATATTGAGCATACAGTTACAAACAAGTGCAAAATTGGAATTGTTTTTTAGAAATATTCAAATAAAACATTTTTTTCAATTTTGGTATATAAAGTGTCATAATTGACAGGAGTTTTGAAAAGTCTTACTTTATATAATTGAATGCAGAAAACTGACAGATTTTAAAAACTTTTTTTTTATGAAACACGGCTCGAAAAGCTATTTTGTGAAAATCCATTCATTACACAAAATAAGGCCATTCATAATTGGTTACAATAAATAGCTACTATATAATTTGGTTAACTATATAATAATTAATACCATTGTATTTAGAACAAGAGAAAACCTGTTTATCTATGTTATATAGCATGTATTATAATCATTAGGCAGCATTTTTCTTCTTAAATTTAAAGTTAAATTTTTTTTAAACTAAACTGCATAACTTTTGCCTTATAAACCATTTTAATATCATCAGTTTCTTTACGTTTATACAGGGTGGTACATCGCCAGACTGGCCATAGGAAAACCCGTGTAAATTTTGGTACGTTCAAATATTGGCTAGCCTAATTATTTTACAACAAAAATTATTTGAGGTTTTTGTTAAGGTACCTGTATGATGAACCTACACACCAACTTGTATTACGTATTTTCCTATAAGGCAACTAAAAGTTATTTAGAAAAACTCTTTGTAAAATCGATTAAAATTAAATACAGCTCTGATACATACCTCAATAAAACCACAAACAATTATTATAGGTAATTGTTTATTATTCATGCATCACCTTATTTAACGTTTTTTGGAAGAATTTCTTTTAATTGGGACTTTCTAATCAAAACAAAAAACAATTCGTTGTCGGACGACAGATTTAATGATATATTTTTGAAATGCAAGTTAGTTCTCATGATCTCTCTATGTATACTGATCTAGGACCTATATCCCTATTATCAATTCTTACTAAAATGTTGGAGTATTTGGTGTGTAGTATGGTGAACAAATACATTTCGGATAAAACGATCTTACCAGACGTTCAATCTGGTTTCCGAAGGAGCCACAGTACTGCCACCGCACTAACCAGGGTCATTAATGGTATCGCAGAGCATATGGATGAGGCTAGGGTGTCATGCTTGGTACTACTTGACTACAGCAAGGCATTCGACCTAATTAATCATAGACTTCTCATTTCGAAGTTGGGCTACTATGGTTTTTCTGGGCGGGTCTGTGATTGGTTTGCTAATTATTTGTCGGAGCGTGTGCAGATGGTGGAACTGGATGGAAGGAGATCGGAGCCCGCAGTAATGTACCATGGGGTCCCACAGGGAAGTACCTTGGGACCACTTCTATTTAATTTGTATACTTCTGACATTTGTAAGGTGGTCCGGTTCTGCTCCATGCATCTGTATGCAGGCGATGTACAGCTTTTGCGTGGATTTTCACCTGAGGATTCTTGTAGGGCGATGCAGGAGGTGAATGAGGATCTTATCAGTATTTCAGAGTGGTCTACTAAGAACGGACTTATTTTGAATGGTGGGTTTGCAATGCACAACAAATTTGAAAAATTTAATTTTGTAACACTAAATATTCATGGGTGCTTGCTGCCTGCTGCTGACTCAGCAAAGAATCTTGGTGTTCTTTTTGACAAATTCTTGGACTTTCAGGCTCATGTCAATGGAAAGCTTGCTCTGGTTTACTATAAATTGAGGAGCCTCTATGAATTTAAATTTTTATTGCCTGAGCAGCTGAAGCTAACATTGGTTAAATCACTTATATTTCCGCACATGGATTATTGCAATATTGTGTATTATAATTTTCTAACAGTGAGGTATCAAGAAAGGATACAACTTGCCCAAAATGCCTGCATTAGATTTGTCTACTCCATTGGAAAGTTTGATCATATAACGCCGGTGTACAGAGAAAATTAAATTTTAAAGTATAAAGATAGAGCCATGCTGCACTTTGCAGTTCTTGTTTACAAAATTTATAATTCGCATAAACCAAGTTATTTGTATGAATACTTTGTACTTAGGCAGAACTTACACACTTTGAGTCTTAGAAATGTGACTAGATTTGATATTCCGCTTCACCACACATCAAAGTTTAGGGACTCATTTGCCTTCAGGGCTATAGAAATGCTAAATAATTTAGCAACATATGATCTTTTTACTAGCGCCTCTCTACTAACCTTTAAAACCAAATTTAAGAAACATATTATCGAGCATATGACCCAGGAATGATGTTATGTAGGAGAAGGTATACTTTAGTTTTAGGAAGGTAGCATGTAAGAACGCGCAGGCGAATGTTGCCTTTTGTGTAATGGGAATATACTACTGTATTTTTTTTATTGCATAATAAATATTTTTCTATTCTATTCTATTATATCTATTTGGTGCGCGTATACTAAACAATTTTATTATCCCTAGTGTAAAAGTTTACTATCCATGCACCACCTTATTTTAAATTTGTTTTAAAATTTTCTTTTAAAACAAACATTTCCATCAAAGAAAAGACTAATTGATAGTCAGATATGAGTTTTATCTGATAAAATGATAAATCTTTATTTTTCATAATATTTAAAGCATTAAATGCGGTATAATTAAAAATATGTATTCCAAATGAATTTTTGTAATTAAAGTTTAAATTAAAAATTAAAATTGTTACGTTGAAACGGTAAATACAAATTTTTACCACAAAAAGATATTTTTTTTACTCTTTTTTCTAGGGTATTTTTTCTAAATTTTATTATCAGATTTTCAGACAGATAGAATTTCTAATAAATTTCGTACAGTAAAAAGTTAGTGGCGCTCGCTCTAACTGCCATAGATTTTAACCCACGCCTTAATAGAATAAAATCACAAACGACTGAGTGACCTAGGCATATGGACCAGCTGAAAGCGCAATTGGCGAATAAGGCTGGTTACAAGGAAAAAGTTGGTTGATTTTTTATGTGACCATAGTGTTATTACGAAGTGCATTTCATGTGGCAGCTGTAGTGGCGATGAGGAGTTAAATATAAATAGTTTTAGTTATCTATGCAATAGAAGAATATTAATAAAAATAAAAGGAACTGAAAAAAAAAGAAAGAAAATTTTTCAGTTTAACAACCATTGGCATTTTGTAAAAACATTTGTTTCTTGTTTATTTAGACACTTTTAAAGGACGGTTATAAGAACAAGATGCGAATTTAACCAGTCCGCTAGATCTTCAAACTGGTTTACTAAATCAAAGTAGCGCATTGAAGATATTTGTTATTTTATTGTGGTGTTTAGTTCCATAGCCCAGACAAAAATTGTCACAGCATGAATTAAGTTGGAGTAGGCGTACACTTGCTGACTGGAGTTCTTATTGTCGCGAAGTATGTATGTGTTAATTGATGTTTACAGCAAAGACAAAAATTGGATGGAGTTGCAGTGATCGTGGAAATAGATGTGGCGAAATTTGGAAAACGCAAATATAATCGTGGAAGGATGCTCCAAGCAAAATGGATTTATGGTGGGTTTGAAAGGCAAACAAAGAAAGTGTTTTTCGTTCCAGTTAATAATAGGAATGAGGAAACATTATTGTCTATCATTAAAACCTACATATTTCCTGGTAGCGCGATAGTTTCAGACTGTTGGAGAGCTCATGATTGTCTACAAAATGAAGGTTTTATACACCACGTTGTAAATCATTCTCTTAACTTTCTCGATCCACAGGATAAATATGTACATACCCAAAATAAAGAACGGATCTGGAGAGATGTAAAAGGCAAAATACCACGTTGTGGTAGAAAAGAAGAGCATTTCGTAGGATATCTGGCGGAATTTTTATATAAAAGAAAATTTCAGAGAGAAGATATTGTTCATCATTTTCTTAAACACGTTGGAAAATATATATCCTCCACAAGTTTGGCGTTTGTCATAATACTGAGATAACCCACCTCTGTAAAATACTATTTCATTGAACCTGATACATTCATTGTTGAGACACCCTATATATGTATATATTTTGAGACACCCTTTATACATGTAAAAGATAAATCAAGTCATAAATTGAAGTCGAGTTTTTGCGAGGTTTTTTGGAGAAGATCCGAAAGGGATTGCTCGAGAACGGAAAATAGAGAGTCAGAAGCCAGCGGAGTGTACGGTTGGTTTATTTTTGGTGAATTGTTTTGCTTCTGTGTTGCGATATGTCATTACAAGTCGGTAAAATGAAACTTATAATATTGTTATTAACATAATTATATATTTTATACTCATTGATAATTCATAATTGATGGTATTAACCTGTATATATATTTTGATATTGTTATACACCTTATTTGCACAAATATTTCAT
>MU190496.1:0-13655 GCA_016904865.1 Pissodes strobi
GAATCACATGGCACTTTATTCCCACTAATTCGCCAAATTTCGGGGGGCTTTGGGAGTCAGGGATCAAAAGTCTTAAATTACATCTAAAACGAGTATTGGGGAATCAGATTTTGTTTTTTAAAGATTTTGAAACTTTGCTGATCCGCGTGGAAGCAGTGGTAAATTCAAGGCCAATTTCCCCATTAACTTCCAACCCTGAAGATCTTACCGCCCTTTCACCGGCCCATTTTTTAATTGGTCGCCCTATACTGACAATACCATATGCATCCGTGAGCAGTGTTCCTGACAACCGTCTATCGCAGTTTGAAAAAATCCAGAAACTATATGAGTTTTTTTGGAGAAAATGGAGTCTCGAGTATGTCAGCGAGCTTCAGAGAAGAGTCCGTTGGAAAACCAGTGTAGGTGCCCTAAAGGTTGGTCAACTGGGTTCTAGTCAGAGATAACAATCAACCACCAATAAAATGGCGACTTGGAAGAGTGCTAGAGTTATTTCCCGGACGTGACGAGATTTGTCGCGTAGCGACAATTAAAACGATAGATGGCATAATATCCAGACCAGTTGGAAGACTATGTCCTCTTCCCGTTGAAAGTTAGTCCTTTCAAGGCCGGGGGCATGTTTACGCCAATGAATGCGCCTTCCCCTCTTCAAAATTATGTCAGGTGCCAAGGAGCCAACAACCGAAGTGACAAGAGCGGACCAGCAACTAAAGAAGCCTGACAGCGGGTGTCTAGCTGTCATAATTTGATATATTGATTAATTTTTCTACTTTAACGAGTTTATCATGTATTAGTTGAAAAATATAACTAAACGTTTGTCCTTAACCAGTGCATTAATCAATACAGCCACTTACACGAAACACAATTATTTTTATTATTATTTTATAATTGCAAAAATTATTATTTATTATTTAATTACGATCTATTAAAAACTGCAGTGCCGTAAAAGACAAACATTTACCGCCTAGAACTTTTTCATGTTATGTTTTGTTCCATTATTAAGCTAGATTCATTGAGAATTAATTCCATAATATTGCTTGTAGGTGGAGAGGATGCGGGGCACTCTGGAAGGCAGGGCCACAGCAGCTGTAAGGAGGGCAGGTGTTATATCAGCTGCCCTAACTCTGGCTCATGCTGTAATTGGGCAGACACATGCTGCAATTGGGCAGACACATGGTGCAATTGGGGCAGTAATAGCAGATGGAGCACCTGCTCATCATGTGTGGCAGGACCTGCTAATGCAGCTAATCCCCGGGCTAGAGGTGAGCAGATTATTAGATTATGATTTCTTGTATTACCAAAAAGTATGAAGTAGGATTTTTTGGAATTAAGAGTTGGGTTGTTAGACTGTGAAAATTGGTTCATGATATTTAAGTCATGATTCATACGTTTATTTGTCACATTGGCTTCATCAGGAAAAACACCGAAATAGAGTCCGCATAACCGTGAATTAGGCAAGCTGTTAGTTTGTTAGAAAGATCAAAAATTAAAAACAACATGGGCTCAAATACAGATCCTTTTGATACTCCAGTCACAACTGCAGAAATTGGGCTATATTGTGATGTTAATTTTCTGTTACCTTGCTTAAATACCGGCACTATGATTGACTTCTTCAGAATGCTTGGGTACATTCCATTATTCAGAATGCAGTTTATAATATGAGAAGGGATTCATTAAATATTTGTGATTTTTGTTTTAAAATTTCAGAAGTGATTTTATCCTCACCACTTTGCTACCCTATTTTTAAGACTATTAAGTTGTATTATTAATTTAATCAGCGTAATTGAGTAATTGGGGTGAAAAAAAAAACAAGACTCCGAATTTGCCTTTGCGATATCCCTAAAAATCTTTATAGATGTATACAAACCTGGCCACTCACAAGCATACAGGATCGACAAACGACATGATGATTTCCGCCATGGCAGCCATCTTGGGTCGCGCCCCAGTGAAGGCTTATAGCAACGTTTCAGTCAGTGAGGGTGAGCTCAGAACCCTAGAGGAGAAACAGCTAGTCGCATTTGTAGGTATGGCCGGATTCTGTGTTCTGGCCAAGCCAATAACTGTCAACCCCGATAACTCTGCATACATCAGCGCCCGATGGAAGTCCTATTGCGCAGCGAGCGGGATAGCATACATGGACCACATGACAGCAAGCACCAAATCCTTCCTGATTGCCTTCCAGGCCTGGATAGCTCCCATGCAGGGGTACAAAAACATGTCGGCTGAGGCCCTCATAGGCCACACGGGTTCGACCCATTCCGGGATACGAGACCAGATCCTAATGATCTGGAGCTATTACGGAATGCGGGCGAACCAGCTGATGAAAGAGTTTATCAGCGTCCCGTCTCTGGCACAAGGGTCCTGCCAAGTCCGACTCGCGAAGCTACGTACAGAGTATTCGTTACTCTCTGCTTCGAGGAAGGTCCCCGGACCCCGGGTAGAAAGTACCGCCGGTTGCGGCCGGTTAGCTGCGCTCTACGTCGTGTCACTTGTCAGGGTGCAGTACCGACAGGGGCGTGGTGTTTGACCACTTACCTGGCGTAGGGGTTTACCGTGATCAATAAGGCGGTTCCCCCAGAGTGAGGCCCTCCCATTGCACAACGTTTGGGCTGACCCCTGCGATTATCCCTAATGCGGATAACTCGGGCGCGTAATTTTTGATAGATCTTCTCCTAATTCATTTTTATAAGAGCTGCTTGTTTTAATAGCAGTTTTTCCTGTTTTTCTTGTGATAATTTTCCTAGGACCAGACAATGTCGTTTATGCAACTCCGGTAGTATTTAATCGAAGTTCTGAAGGGGATCTGGAAACAGGGTGTATGTTAACAGGGCTAGATACTGAAGCTTTAGACTTTAGATAGACCTGCTATGCCAAAAGTGCTTGAATGTTGGCTACCAAAAATTACGCGCCCGAGTTATCCGCATTAGGGATAATCGCAGGGGTCAGCCCAACCGATGTGCAATGGGAAGGCCTAACTCCGGGGGAACCGCCTTATTGATCACGGTAAACCCCTACGCCGGTGAAATACCACTACTTTCATCGTTTCTTTACTTACTCGGTTAGGCAGAACGCGTGCGCCGTTCGCTCACGAGGCGACGGCTGTCACGGTATTCTCGAACCAAGCACGTAGGGTGGCGTTCGAAAGCCGCGCCTGCGTCGGTGGCCGGGCGCTTCGCGGCGTCCGCGTCGTTGGCGTTTGAGTGCGGTTCCTCGGGCGCCGTTTTATGCTCCCGTGTGATCTGATTCGAGGACACTGCCAGGCGGGGAGTTTGACTGGGGCGGTACATCTGTCAAAGAATAACGCAGGTGTCCTAAGGCCAGCTCAGCGAGGACAGAAACCTCGCGTAGAGCAAAAGGGCAAAAGCTGGCTTGATCCCGATGTTCAGTACGCATAGGGACTGCGAAAGCACGGCCTGTCGATCCTTTTGGCTTGAAGAGTTTTCAGCAAGAGGTGCCAGAAAAGTTACCACAGGGATAACTGGCTTGTAGCGGCCAAGCGTTCATAGCGACGTCGCTTTTTGATCTTTCGATGTCGGCTCTTCCTATCATTGCGAAGCAGCGATCGCGTTACCCGTCAATGGGGAACGTGAGCTGGTACTAGACCGAACACGAGACAGCTCAGATTTAGGCGAAAATAGGGTCCCGGGAGTTTTCGGGGTCGGGGAAAGCGAATAAGGACTTAAAAAAAGGAGCCCCTAGGGGGGAGGCCCCGCAATAAAAAAAATCGATTTAATAGGTGAAAAACGTCGAAAGTCGGTGTGGTAGGTCAAAAGGGGACCGTTTAAACGTAAAAAAAAATTGGGCCCCTAGGGGCACGTATTTCAGGGGCCCTACGAACCCGTCGAGATAAATGGATGAAATTTGGGTTAGGGGGTTTTTGGTGACGCTGAATCCGAATTTGACCCGAGCGGGAACCTACGTGCGATAGGTTCCGCGGTAGGAGACGAAGGAGGTCGAAAAAAAAAATTTCGAAACGAGATCCTCAAATTGTCCCCCGCACGTATTAGACTTAAAAAAAGGTATTCTACGCGATTTTCGATCTGCGGCTCCTATTAGGAGAACGCTCGCCCCATCGGTTTTGAAAGTGGAAAATCGTCGTTTTGGACCCCTAAATATTAATTTGGAGAAAAACGCTTTCGTAGGTCATTTTATATTTAGGAGACGGTTTTTTGCCCCTTTTGGAGCCTACCGGAAATCCGGCTCCTACCGGCCCTTTTTGACCTAAATTTCGATCAAACATGTTCGTATTCGGCAGGGTGGTGAAGGGCATCGGTCCGAACCCCCACCTAAAATTTGAGATCGCTAAGTCTCCTAGGGGCTCCTAAATAGGGGTTCTTAGTGCCCTTTAACCTGCAAGTTTGAAATTCGGGTTAGGGGGGTTTTTGACGATGCCCAACTCGAATCGGCGAGAACCTATCTCTAATAGGTTCCGCGGTAGGAGCCAAATTTTTTTTAAATTTTTCGATATAAAAAATTTTTTTACTTCGGTCGTTTGCTTTCGTCCCTCGAAAAATAATCCCAGATCGGCACCTAAATCGGCCGGCAAATAGGCTCCCAGGCGGTCCGCGCGTTTTTTATCCGGTAGGCTCCGGTATAAGGAGAAGACCTACAGGGTCTATATTTTTATGGTAGATGTACAACGTGATGGGCTAACTGGAATTAAATCGGGGGTGCCAGGGCTCGCTTTTAAGGGGGAGTTTTGGGGGTCTTTAGGGGGGCCCCATGTAAAGCGCGCAGTTTTTCGCAATTTCTGGCTTAACGGTAGCTCGGATCGAAATTCTGACGAAATCAGGCCCCTAAGGCCCAATGACATAGGTTCTCGACTATTCTCCACCCCCCTACGTCCTCGTTTTTTCGAAATTTTATCGAGGAGGGGGGGAAATCGCTTAACACGTTTTTTAACGAGTAGATTGCAGTAGAAAAAAGAAGAATATCGTCAAACGGAAAAAACCGTATTTTTATATCGACCTAACCTTCATTTTGTCCTATAGGAGCCGGAACCTATCTGGAACCTATCGGTGGAGCCTATCGACTTTTTTTTTCGATCGACTTGAAATTCGGCATATAGGTAGAGGACTTCGGGGCCTACAAAAAAGGTTCTTTACGAAAAAAAGACAATTTTCTTAGTTTTCGAGAAAATGGCCGTTTAAATTCGAGAACGGTCGTAGCTCGAAAACTACTATTGATACGGCAAAAATATATACCACTAAAAATGTGTATTTTGACGACTTTTAGCCCGTATGTGGGTCGTCAAACTCAAAATTTACATATATTGCCTTTTTTTATTAAAAAAAGGCAATTTTTTTGAAAAAAAAAATTTTACACACCCTGTATATGCATTCGGAAATTTTATTTTTACGTTAACGACTTCTACTTGAACCACTTTAATCGTTTCCGTCATAAAAACGAATTATTTTTTGTCAAAATTTTTTTCCGAAAATTTCACACCTTAAAAAATGCGAGATTTTCATTAAATCGGTTATAATTCGAAAACGGTAATAGTTAGAAGGAAACTTTAAATGGGAAAAAGATGGGTCTCGTCGGGTACTATAATATGCTGTATACAGTTTGATCGCACGACGTTTCGTTTTTTTTTTTAAATTGACCAAACGTGTTTTTTATATTTTACCATTTTTTACGAAAACCAAAAGAGATATCTGAAATCGGTTTGCGCCATTATCTGCGCCGTCTCAAGATCTATCGAAAAGTTTCTATCAAATTTTTCGATACGATTTCAAATAAGGCTGTTATTCGATAAAATGTAATTTTTGTCTCAAAATCTAGCTTTTTCTTCAGATTTCGGCACGATATAGGGAATTTCGTAGGGGATGTTATTTATTGTTTCTAATATCATTAGGGGGGTTTTGGGGTGCGCTGAGTTCGATTTTCGCATCGAGAACGTGCTACGACCACTGAAACGGGCGCAATGGGAAGAAAATTAAAAAATTTCCATTATGTACGTCTCCGTACTTTTTTCTTTTCAAAGGTTGCTTACAAGAGTCCCGTCTCTGAATTAAAAAGGCGAACGTCGAAAGATACTGCTCTTTTGGCGTTCGTCTTTTTTACGACTCGAATTTGACGAACCCTCACTTTTGGCGAATGTCGAAGAGCTACCGTTCTTTCGGCGTTCGTCTTTTTTACGACTCGAATTTCACGGACCCGTACTTTTGAATCCAGTACGGGTCCATCCAGTACGGGTTCGTATTTGTAATGAAAATTTTCTTGATCAAAAGTACGGGCACGTAGACTACATTAGTTAACGTTTTACGAAAGTATGGGAACGTGATAGAACAGTAGGGAAACGTGATTTATTAGAAAGTAAGGTTTCGTACAGGAAAATTCAACTTTTTTATCAAAAGTACGGGCATGTGAAAATAATTGCCGTAAATATCGGCAAGTACGGGTTCGTAATTTAAACGAACATAATCTTAATCGGAAGTGCGGGCACGTAAACTAATCGTACTTATAAGTCTCCGTACTTTTCGTTTGACGAAACTTTTGGAATGTAAATAAAAGTTTGCGATCGAGATTTATACAAACGTACGGGTTCTTATTTGTAATGAACATTTTCTTCATGAAAAGTACGGGCACGCTGACTACATTAGTTAACGTTTTACGAAAGTGCAGGAACGTGGTAGAAGACTAGGGGAACGGAATTACGGTTTCGTACAGGAAAATGCAAGTTTGTATCAAAAGTATGGGTATGCGAAAATAATTGCCGTAAATATCGGCAAGTACGGGTTCGTAGTTACGTACATTTCGTTTTACGAAAATAATAGTAGTTGTAGATTTTCGTATCATAAAAAATGTTATAGATTGCATTTCCACGTAAAATATGAATGTAGAAAAATACGGTTATATTGATGGGAGAGCGATTTTTCTTTTTATATAGTTTTGTGGTTCTGAAAAGAACCGATTTTTTAAACACTGCGGTTTATTGAAGATAAACTACAAATTCTCTATCATAGTTTCTATGAGTTTGTGCTTATCCAGTTCCTCTTCGATGCCTCTTCTAATCTCTCTGCTTTTAGTAGAAGTTCAATCGGATCAAGTTCATTTTCGTCGATAACTACTCATCTTGACGCTTGTCTAGGAACGACTGATACATTTCCTTTTTTTTTTTGTCAAGGTGTAAAAATGCTCCCTTATGCACACCCTCGGTTGAGGGTAGTGTGGGGCTCTCCTATAAAAGGCATACCCACTAAAAATTCACCGTCTCTCATGATGCTAGTAACTCCACGTCACTTTTGCATCGTTCTTCTTTGGCGTGATGGCCTTCTGTTGATTTTCTTGATTGACTCCAGACAGGCTGCAGTAATATGTTGTGTGTTATGGCATGTGTGAGGTAATGTTATGCGATGTGAGTTGTGATGTTGTGATGCGTGAGTTAGTGGGTTAATTATTTTTGGGGTTTTTTCTGTAGTGTTTAACTACAGTTTTTTATGGGTTAGTATGTGTTAGTATTA
The DNA here is from genome assembly GCA_016904865.1 of Pissodes strobi. NCBI lineage: Eukaryota > Metazoa > Arthropoda > Insecta > Coleoptera > Curculionidae > Pissodes > Pissodes strobi. The sequence continues at coordinate 7,464 of MU190496.1, forward strand.
TTTTTGGTGGTTTTTTATTTTTATGATTTTTATATTATTTTTATTTGTATTTTTATGTGTTTATTGTGTGTCTATTGGTGGATCTCGTAGGCTTTTTAGCCTTGCTCTTCCCGGCCGGTCTTCCCCGTCAAAAAGTGATGTAATTAGCGGATTTGTGTGGGTGCGTACTTGCTCCAAGAATCTAGCGTGTCTGTTTGTTAGGTGTTCGTGGATTGTTTCGACTTTTAAGTCTGCGTGTATGTTGGTGTTTCGTATATACCATGGTGCGTTTGAGATTTGTCTCAGTGTTTTGTTTTGGAAAGTTTGTAGTTATTTCTTGTTTGTCTTGCTTGTGTGTGTGTATGCGATGGCACCGTAGAGGACTTTGGGCTTGATAACTTGGTTGTAAATTAGTAATTTATTTTTGATTGACATTGAACTATTTCTGTTAATTAATGGATAGAAGGCTTGCTTTGCTGCAATGCCTATGTTAATTTTGTGTTGAATGTGTTGATTAAATGAAAGTTTGCTGTCTAGGGTCATTCCTAGATATTTTAGAGTGTTATTCCACCTTAATTCGGTGTTTCCAAGATTTAGATTTGCAGGTAATCTACGTGAACTGCTAATGAGCATTGCCTGGATTTTGTCATTATTAATTTTAATGTTCCAAGTTTCTGCCCAGTCGTCTATGGCGTTTAAGTGTCGTTGTGCATGTAATTTGAGTCTTGTTATATTTTTGAGTGTTGAATATATGCAGACGTCGTCTGCATATATTGAGAGCTTTGTGTGCGGGTGTCTGGGTACATCTGATGTGTATAGTGAGTATAGTGTTGGGGAAAGCGGGGAGCCCTGAGGAACGCCCGCTTCCATGTGTCTAGTGGTTGATAGTTCTGTGTTTATTTGTGTGACGAATGCTCTTCGTTTTAAAAAAGAGGCAATCAGTTGTGTTAAGGGTAGTGGGAGGTTGTGTTGTGTATGTAGTTTGTGAATGAGTCCCTCATGCCACACTTCATCGAAGGCTTTTTCGATGTCGAGGGCTACAACTGCGGTCGATGCCCGCCTTTGTAGTCGCATCCTCGACAAGTCTGGCAAGTTGGAGTTCGGTGCTGTGGTTTTTTCTAAACCCAAATTGTTCATCTGGGATTAGATTGTGTGCTGTAACGTGGGTGTTTAGTCTGTTGAGTATGAGGCGTTCTGTTAGCTTACTCAAGGAGGAGAGCAAACTAATAGGGCGCCAGTGTTGTGGAAATGTTAGATTCTTGTTTGGTTTTGGTATGAGTATAATCTTTGCTTTTTTCCAACAAGTTGGAAAGTGGTTTAGTTGCAGTGTTTTGTTTATTATGTATGTTAGTTTTCGTATTGCACGTCTGGTAGGTTTTTAAGTGCTTTGTTTTGTATGTTGTCTACGCCTGGGGCCTTTTTTGGGTTGAGTTGCGCAATTAGTTGCACCACTTCTTGTGTGTCCGTTTGTTGAGTTTCGTCTTCTGGGAGTTCGTTGATTTGTCTCGTGATTCTTCTGTATGATCTCTCTATGGCTTCTTCGTGATCAATATCCTGCGCTCCATCTCCTAAAGTGAATTGCGACTCCAGCGAGTCGGCAAAGGACTCAGCCTTGTCTTCGCTAGAGTACTTTGGTAATTAGGTCGTCCTTGATGTCCGACAATGGGATTTGACCGTCTAGTCCTTTTATGATGACATTTAATTTCCTATCTTCTGGTAGGAAGTATGAATGGTAGGGGTATTTTTTGTTAAGGTAAGTGATCCTCCTGTGATCACTTGGGGTTGTGGGGGTAATTTGAATCCCCAGCTTGGATTTTTTGATGTCTCCAAAACCTATTTTGGAGTACGTGAGATCTTGGTGGATTTTGACCCAGTTTTCTGGGCATCGGATAATTATGGGGACCACTTCTGATTTTTTGGATTCCGTGGTGGGCTCTGCTGCTGGGGAGTTTTGTGGGGGGGCTAGTCCCAGGTGTTTTTTCACTGACTCCTGTGTTGCCACGTTCGTCGTGTGTGGGATATTAGGCCTAGGGCTTGGGGTTTGGGGGGCTAGCTGTCCTAGGCCTTTTGAGGGTCGGGAATTCCCTGTCGAATGAAGCTGGCATCTCTGAGTCAGAATTTGTTTCCATTTCTTCCTCAGTTGGGGGAGCTGCAACTATGGGGGTTGGTTGTGTTGTGTTAATATGTGTGTGTGTGTTTTCACTTGTTTTATCCTGTTTTTGTTTAATTTCTGTCAATGTTTCCATTAGTACGTCGTGGTATTTGTCTTGATTTGTTTGTACGTGTCTCATTGTTGATGTTGCTTCTTCAAGTTCGTTTTTTAGTTGTGCTACTTGCTCTATTAGAGTACAGTTTTCGTCCTGTAAGTCTTTGTTTTGTGATTCTAGTTTCCTAATGTATTTTTGTAATTTTTCCAATTGTTCGTCATTTGTCTGTCTGTTAATATCTAAAGTTTTGTTTTGTGTAGTGTTTTGTTTTGTTTGTGAATGTACGGCCGCCTGCCTGGGGTCGCTATTTCTCCGGACACTTTCTCGTCTTTTCTTCTCCTTCTCTAGTTCAGCTAGTGTGAACTCTTTTCCACTTTTGGTTTTGTGCTCCATTGTCCATTATAGTTGTCGTTGTTTTTCGCTGTTGTAGGTTTGGTTGGAGTTGAATCCAACTTTCCGAGGTACATGCACCCTTGCGGGTAAGACTTACTCGAAAAGCTGGGGTCCTTCACTACGACTTAACGAATTTTCTTTCAATTTAAACGATTTTTCTTTAATAAATAATGCAGATGCAATGATATACATTACATCTGCTGTAGTAGTCGTAGTGTAGGATACGCACTGGCACTTCACTTTCGTTTGGTTTCACTTCGGATCGGTTATACGCACGACTTGTCTCCACGGCGGTCAACAAGCTTGTCTCGATACATTTCCTTGCTTAGTGTGTGTTTCCATTGTGCTAGTGCGCTGGGCACTCTTGCACTGTCTTGGTCCATGTTGTTTTCCGTTATTGGTTTACGTGTCGTCTTGGTTCCTAGGATGTCTTGGATTCTTGATGCCGGTTAGTGAAGGAGCGAGTGTTGTTTGATTTTGCGATTTTAAGCAGACAAGAGAATAACTGTAGACACCTAGGCGAGGCTGATCGCTTTGGAGTATGCAGATTTCTCCGCAAGTCCAAAACGATCACCCCAGGAAAGAACTGCACGTGATACGCAGGGTGTTACCCCCTGACTCTACTTCTACGCATGGAGCCCATACGGCGAGCTACCCCGTGCAGTCCCTTAATGCCTGTACACCCCCGTTTTTAGGCGGGAACCCGGCCTAGGGCATCAGCGATGCTCTCGTCTCCAGCTGTTTTTGAATCATTCTAGTTTTGTTAGTGATATGTGTGATACATTTCCATGCGGCAGGTACATATTTACGTTACCGACAAGTCCCTTGACAAGCCCCGCCCATTTGGTTTTTGACGCATTCTGTGTTTCTATTGGTCGGTTTATTTGCTATAAAGATGTGATTTTTAGAAATGTATCTCATTGCTGTTTATTATTCTTTCATCATAGTGAGTTCAACTGTGGATGAGAGAACATCTACGGGAGACGATTAGCGCTTAACAGTGCGACTTTAGATTTCCCTAGTGGAAACGAGTGACTTAGGTCAAGTATAGCGACGACAAGTGCCGTGCCAGGCGAAAATACAGAAAACCACGACGGAGGATTAAGGCCCGAGTGAAGTTCAAGAAGATATGTAACCCCTTGCTGCCAGAGCAAGGGGTGCAGATTAGACGGAGCATTGCTCAGGCAATAGCCTTCCAGAGGATAAGGAGACGAATATGGTCAAGAAGAATATAAATCAGGTGAGTGATAAAACATTAATATTTAGTAATGACAATTTTTTAAAAGTAGAGATAGATTCGAATTTATTAAGGCAAAGTGGCATTAGCGATAATGAATTCCCGGCCTTTCCCTCGTCAAAGGGGGTGCCCAAAGCGCTGGCTGGGAATAGTAGTAGTATTAGTACAAGTGAAAGTGCAAAAGTGAAAAACAGGGAGAAGGAAATCCAAGATGACGACAACAGCAGCGAAAGCGACTGCTCAGAAACATCAGGACGCTCCGGATCAACCAGAGCGGCAAGACGACTCGCCAAAGCAAAGGCAGAGACAGACCGAGCAAGGACTGCCAAAGCCACCAGCGACGCCAAGCTCAAAGAACTACTGAGAGCTTACGAAATCCTGATCGAGGACAGGAACCGTCAAAGACAAGAAAAGGAGGAAACTCAAGCGAGATTAGCAAGACTCGAAAAGCTGTTCGAGTCACAAACACAAGCCAGGAAAGCAGACCCCCCAGCGGTAACCCCACCCGCAGCAGCCCCCCCTGCAGCAGACCCCCCTACAACTGGTCAACATGAAACCAGGAAACGGCAGGCTAGGAGCCGCGACAGCTCCGAGGAGCGTGAAGCGAGCCAGCCGCCAAAAAGGAAGCACCAAGAAGCGTCGAAGAAGACTCCAGAACAGATGGAAATAGCAACGGAAGAGCAGACCTCATCCTACGCTAGTCTAGCTAAGAAGCCAGCAGCCAAGGACATCATCCCCCCTATCACCGTAGAGGGGAACGAAGACTGGAGGCAACTCCTACAAACCCTGCAGGCGAAGAATATAGAGATCCACTACGCTAAGACGAGGGGACAAAATATGCAGGTCTATACAAAGACCATTGCTGACTACAGGGCTCTCACCAACCTCCTCAAAGGACAGGATAGGGCATTCTTCACGTACCAGCTGCCTGAGGACAAGAAGATACATGTGGTAATCAGGGGATTACCACTAAACACAGACGAAGCGTACTTGAAGGCAGACACGTATATAGTACACTCGTAAGAGTAGAAAAATACGTAAAACAAGAAGGTCCGAGGCAGTGCTACCGCTGCCAAAAGTTCAGACACACCCAAGGAGGATGTTGTTTCCCCCACATCTGTGTAAGATGTGGAGAAAAACATCAAGCGAAAGAATGCCCAGTCCCCAGGGAACAGGGAGTGAAGAATGCGAAATGCGCAAACTGCGGCAAGGACCACCCTGCCAACTATAAGGGATGCGAAAAGTTCCCTAAGAAGACACAAACCCAGCAAGTGAGGACAACTAGAACACACGGGCAGGCGGCAACCACCAGGCCTAGACCAGCGGGCCGCAACCCATCACAGAAACCTGCAGGAAGCAATCCGCAGACGAAATCACAAGCTCCGTCCAAGCCGGCGGACAACAAAAATGACAATAAAAATAAAAACAACAAAAACAACAACAAGAAAGAAGAAGTGCCAGCCACAGAGACCATGGCACCAATAAAAATCATGATCCAAGATCAGGTCATGGCGATGATGGTACGACTACTACAAAAGATGGTACAGGAAGCCTTCAAAGCAATGAATGGACAGTGAAGATATCGGTCGCCTCATAATTATGTCGTGGAACATCAACGGCATCAGAGGCCGCAGGACAGAAGTCCAAGAACTTCTGCAACGGCATAATCCGGCGGTCCTGGCCTTGCAAGAGACGAGGATTGACAGATCGATAAACTTCTCACTACCAGGATATTCCATCTACCGACACGACAGAGTTAACCCTGCAGGAGGCGGGGTTGCTCTAGTTGTAAACAACGAGATAGAGCATACCAACCTAGGAATCGGAATGGACTCAGAAATTGAGGCGGTCTCCATAAGAGTCTCTACGAGACGTGGAGAGATCAAGATAACCTCGGTTTATCTTCCGCCCTAAGATCTGATACATGAAGAGGACATAGAGGAGCTAACTCGAGACCCAAGACCCAAGATCATCATTGGGGACCTGAACTGCAAACATCAGCAGTGGAACAGCTCCAGGACAAACAGGAACGGTCAAAGATTGGCACAATATTGTGAAGACAGAGGTGTAGATGCTCTAGGACCGGACCAGCCCACATTCCTACCCAGGGGTGCGGGAAGGCCCGAAATCCTGGACATAGCACTTCTCAAAAACGTGCGATTCGACACGGAGATAGAAACCATAGTGGAAGGGACATCAGATCACAACCCTATAATGCTGTGCATCAATCTTAGACTGGCAAGAACGATCGAAGATGTGCAGGTATCATTGTATGCTGACGATACAATGATACAATATACGCATAACAACACCGCGAGGATAAGCACTGTGCTGCAAAGAGCCACAGATGAAATAACTGACTGGATGATCAAGTGG
>MU190496.1:13665-28425 GCA_016904865.1 Pissodes strobi
TATCAGAGATGCGCGGACCAGTAACCGCAAGTGATGTTCGATGGCATGATGACTAGGACTTAATAGGATTTGAATTAATATTCTCTTAAATTTTTCTAATCGTTTTCGATTTTTCTTCTATTTTGAAAGTATGGCTGTGAGAAAGAAGTCACAATCGGGTTCTAAATTTAATGATCGGCTTAGAAGGATAAACAGATTAAAAAGTTCGATGAATAGGAGGAAATTGAGGGTTAATATTTGTCGATTATCCGATGATGTAGTAAATTTTCACGCGAATAAGCGTCACGGTCTTAAGCGATTAATTGTAAAATTGAATCGTATTCCTAAGACTGTTTTTGACTTGCATATGCAAAAAATTTCGAATCCGGTAAAGTCAGTTGAAATACCTAGGGTTACTCCTCCCGTTAGGAAGCTTAAAATTATTAAACGTAATAGGCCCCCGATTAGGCATGTTTCCTCCACATCCGAGGATGACGATTCCGTTGATTATTCTCCTCCCGTTAGGAAGCGTCAAATTGTTGAGAGTAATAGGTCCCCGATTAGGTATAGTTTTTCATCCGACGATCACGAGTATAATCAGATGGTCGCCACCGCCGCCGCCGCAGCCGCCGATGCCGTTTCCGCCGACGACGACGATCTTATTGTAGGTTCGGAAAATATTGTTTCAAACGATGCTGTTATTTCGTTATCCGATTCCGGTGATGATGTTCTTTCTATTAGGTCCCCGATTAGGTATAGTTTTTCATCCGACGATCATGAGTATAATCAGATGGTCGCCACCGCCGCCGCAGCAGCCGCCGATGCCGTTTCCGCCGACGACGATGATCTTATTTCAGGTTCGGAATATATTGTTTCCAACGATGCTGTTATTTCTTTATCCGATTCAGGTGATGATGTTCTTTCTATTAGGTCCCCGATTAGGTATAGTTTTTCATCCGATGATCTTGAATATAATGAGACGGTCGCCGCCGCCGCCGCCGCCACCGCCGCCGGTTCCGCCAACGACGACGACGGTTTTATTTTAGATGCGCAAAATGTCGTTTCAAACGATATTGTTTCTCCTCTATCCGATAACGATTCGGATGATATCCCTCCTGTTAGAAGGCTTCATATTGTTAATCGTAATAGGCCTCCGATTAGACGTCGTATCTTTTCATCAGAGGATGATGATGTTGTACCCCCTGTACGTTTGCCTGTGCCGGTTTTAGCTAGAGTGCCTGTGGTTCCACGGCGAAGAAGACACGGTGTGTTTCCGAGAAGAAATGCGACATTTAGATTAGGTTTGACTCAAGATTCTGGCTTGCTTGCTACGCTTATTAGGACTGATTATCATTCGTTAGGTTCCTTGAGTTACGAAAATCGTTGTGCGGATTGTGGTGCGATATTTTTCGAGAACGAAAAGCGAAATAGGCGTGGACTTATATATTTATGTTGTGCATTCGGTAAAGTTTCCATTCCTGCGTTGAAGGAAACTCCTCGAGAGTTGCAAGAACTTGTGTTAGGTGATAGTGCATTGTCTACGGAATTTAGGGAAAAAATAAGAATCGTTAATAGTTTATTTGCTATGGCGACTTTTAAGGCTGGAAAAGATAATGTTTTGCCACAAGTAGGGACTACTGGACATTGGTATTTCGCTGTTACGGATCAGATATATCACCATTATCAGGGCATTTCCGATGATAACGATTTAATTAGTCCGAGATTAAATCATTACTATTTTCTTGATGTAGGTGAGGCTATCGCTAGAAGGCATGAGTTCATCGGCGATAGGGTATCGCGTGACTTATTAGTTAAAATTGAGACAATTTTGAATTGTTATAATGACTTTATTAGGAGTTATAGGACCGTTGCGGAGGAGTTAGAAGAGATGAGGCACTCGGGGATTGCGAACGAGGAAAATGTCGTTATAGCGTTCGCTGACGATATGAAAATTCACAGGCGAAATTTTTCGTTACCTGAATGTCGTAGTGATATTGAGGCCATTTTCGTCGGCGCGGAACCTCCGATGCACGTCGATTTGAGGTTATATCCTCGTCCGGTTGTAACGGTTGCAGATGGTGGTGGTAATGGCGGCGATAATAACGGCGAGCCCGTGATGCTTCATCATCAAATTACAAATTTGAATCCTTATGCGGATCCTATGGTTTATCCGTTGTTATTTCCTCGCGGCGATAGGGGCTACGTTACCAACATCGAATTGATCGGTGGTCCAGCTAGAGGTGGAGAAAACGGCGGCGTAGACGAGCAGGATGAGGAGGAACATGTAGGAATAGACGTACGTATGTTAGTTTTCGTGAGTTTTACAGGTATAGATTGATGATTAGGGATGGTTTTTCGCTATTGCATAATGGTGGCAAATTATTTCAACAATATGTGGTAGATTGTTGGTGTAAAGTGGAGGCGAATGAATTGTGGTATTTGAGACAAAAGAATAATAAATTTAGAGTTGCGAAAAAAAAAAGTTCTAGATATTATTAATAGAAATCGTAGGGACGATAATCAGGCAGCTGGAGTTTTGACTGATATAGGAAGGACAGTGATTTTGCCGACGTCGTTTATAGGTGGTGCTCGTCATACTCAACGGCAGTATTTGGACGCAATGAATATCGTCGCTCGTCACGGTAAGCCCGATCTATTTATTACATTTACATGTAATCCGGCGTGGCCGGAGATTACTAACAGTTTAGGTATTTATCAAAAGTCATGCCATCGGCCGGACTTGGTCTCTAGGGTGTTCAACGAAAAGTTTAACGCTTTTTTGTACGAAATCACACATGATCAGATTTTCGGTATGGTTAGGAACCATTTTTATGTAATTGAATTTCAAAAACGCGGTTTACCGCACGCTCATTTGTTGGTGACGTTGATCCCGGAGGACAAGTTCGACGATGTCGTGGATATTGATCGAGTCGTTTGCGCGTATCTGCCTGACGTTGACGAGGAAAAGGATCTGTTTGATTTAGTGACTCGACATCATATGCATCGACCGTGCGGTAGGCGAAATCCCAACGCTCCTTGCATGACGGTGGAGGGACGTTGTAAAAAAAGTTATCCGCAAAAGTTTTGTGACGTTACGACTATTTGGGGTGGTGGAAATGCTCGTCCTCGCTATAGGAGACCTCGTGATGGTAGATATTGTATGATAGATGGGCATAAATGTTATAATTCGAGAGTAGTGCCGTACAATAAGTACGTTTTGTCAAAATATAAATGTCACGTTAACGTTGAGCTGTGTGGTAGTTTGGCGTCGATGAAGTATTTACACAAGTATGTGAGGAAAGGTTTAGATTGTCTTAGTATAGATGCTCAGTTAGCTTCTGAACAACAACGACAGCAGCAGGTGGTGGGTGAAGGTCAACAGCAGCAGCAGCAGCAGGAATTATTGGTCGATGAGATTAGGCAATATGTCGATTGTAGATTTGTTAGTTCTATGGAGGCATGTTGGAGGTTGTTTGCATATAAGGTGTCTGGACGATCTCGTGCGTGTATTGCGTTGCCTTTATATTTGGCTGGATAAAGTTATGTCGCGTTCGATGATGATCTTGATGTAGAGGGTGTCGAGGCTGTTATTTCGAAAAGTACCAAATTGGAGGCTTTTTTTAAATTAAATTCAGTTGATGTATCCGCTAGGCAATATTTTTATCATGAAATTCCCGATCATTACACGTGGGATAATAAAAATACCGAATGGAAGGCTAGGGTGCAGGTTTCTAAGACCATAGGTTGTTTAATCGAGGCATCTTCGGTAAGTGATATGGAGAGATTCTTTTTGAGAATGTTATTAAGGCATCGTAGGGGCCCGGAGAGTTTCGAAGATTTGAGAACAGTAAATGGTGAATTGTGTGAAACCTATCGAGAGGCTTGCAGTCGATTAAATATTCTAAGGCGTAATGATGAGTTTCATAGTTGTTTGCAGGAGGCCGTCCTCAAAGATAATTCGAAGAGGTTGCGTAGATTATTCGGGTTGTTGTGTTCGGTTGCCGAAGATGAGTTGTGTCAAGTTCCCGAATTGTGGCAGACCTATAAAAGGTATATGGTAGACGATTTTATGCGAAATCATCCCGACGTATCTTATAGGGATGCTCTTTTCGCCGCGGCCGAACATATCAATAAGGTTATGAGTAGATCGAAAAATGATGTTGATTTTAACTTGGTAGCGTTAGGTTGCGTGATTTACGATGCGGAGGAGGACTACTTAGTAGGAGTCGAAATACGTAACGATCTCGATTTCACTCTGCAAATGGGCGTCGATGATGTCGATAGTATGGCTACAATCGAAGGGGATTTTGTCATCAACGAAGATCTGTTAACAACCTACGATGTTAGCACTTTAAATTTGGGACAGAAGATCGCTTATTTGCGTATAATGAAGACCGTTGCTCATTCTTTGGGTCGTTTCGATGTCTATGACGATATGTTGGCGGATTTCGATCTCGAAGGTATAGATTATGAAATGTTGCATTCCATTCGACACGATAAAGGAAACGTCTTCTATTTGGACGGTCCCGGTGGCACGGGCAAAACTTATTTGTATAATGTTTTGTTAGTTAACATTCGTAGATTATTTGAAACTAATACGGTGGCAGTGGCATGGACAGGGATCGCTGCATGTCTTCTTTTAGGCGGTAAGACGGTTCACAGAACGTTTAGGTTGGGTTTGGATTTAGATGAGCAATCAAGGGCCGGTTTTGATATGGAACGTCCGGAGACGGAGGATATTCGTAGGAGCGGTATCATCGTTTGGGATGAAGCTCCTATGAGTCATAGGTATGGAGTCGAAGCGGTCGATAGATATTTGAGAGAAGTGATGGGACGACAGTTGTGGCCTTTTGGCGGTAAGTGTGTCGTATTTGGTGGTGATTTTCGACAAACTCTACCAGTCGTAATAGGAGTTAATAAGGTTATGGTTATCGAATCGTGTCTTCTAAAAAGTGACATTTGGGATTCGGTAGTAGCGCAAGTCGATGTTTTGGAGGATGAGGATGTTTACTATGACGCAAACGATCGTGTTTTCGACGATACTTTTGTGCATTATGATATTGATGATTATGAGAATGTAGGAAATATTCGTGATGATGGTGATGAGGTCTACGATATATATGATTTTAATTTGCCTAGTACTTCGACAGGTTCGCGTGGCTCGGCGTTTCCAGTGTGGAGATATGTATCTGATAGCGATTCGTCGGATTGAGTATTGATAGGTTGATATGATAAAAATCGAAAACAAAAAAAATATATAAAAATAAAAACGCAAAAAAAATATAAAAATAAAAACCAAAAAAAAATGACACACATATGCATATACACAACGCTTATACATACACACACACACCCACACACATACCTACACACGGAGTTGAACGATAAGAGCCTGCTCGTGGCCCACTCTGCATGCGAAATCCACGATATCGTATATACATATATCGTGTATTTCGTAACTGATACTCATCATATTTCAATTTATTTTAGGTAATCCGAACCATTCTTGCCAATGTTAGAGCCCATATTTGCAGTATCCAGGTGATAATGGTTCTTTTTAGAACCCAAATTTATTACAAAAGGAATTCGTTTATCACATAACGTACATGCAAATAAATTGTTTGTGTAATTCGTTTTATTTTTACCCTGAACTTTACCTTTATCTGTTACTCTTATATTATGATGAGAACTGTAAGACCGATGTGAACAACGCCTCGAAGCATAGTTGAACGTAACTGTAGCTGTTTTCTGTAATCGGTGAACAACGCTGGCCCCGGCCAGCGAGCGTGCTGGTTCACCCGTCAATAGGGAACGTGAGCTGGGTTTAGACCGTCGTGAGACAGGTTAGTTTTACCCTACTGATGACTCGTCGTTGCGATAGTAATCCTGCTCAGTACGAGAGGAACCGCAGGTTCGGACATTTGGTTCACGCACTAGCTCGAGCGGGCTATGGTGCGAAGCTACCATCCGTTGGTTTATGCCTGAACGCCTCTAAGGCCGTATCCTTTCTAGTCAAAGGTGGCAACGATATCTCTTGGAGTTCCGAGAGTCGAAAGGCTCAAAACAATGTGACTTTACTAGGCGGTCGGCGTTCGCGCCGGTCGTCGCACGAGCCCGTAGCGCCGCGCGGGGTTATCGGTTGGCGGCGGGATCGATCCTTGCCACGTCCGACCTGACCTCTTGGCGGTCGACCATGGGTATCTCAATCGTTTCGATGTTGGAACTCGGAATTGTCTGTAGACGACTTACGTACCTGGCAGGGTGTTGTACTCGGTAGAGCAGTTTCCACGCTGCGATCTGTTGAGACTCAGCCCTTAGCTTGGGGATTCGTCTTGTCGGTGAGACGAGACCCCTTGGCGGCGGCGACGATGTCGTCGTCGTCGTCGTTCCTGGTAAAAAAAAAGGCGAACGTCGAAAGAGACTGCTCTTTCGGCGTTCGCCTTTTTTACGACCCGAAATTGACGGACCCGTACTTTTGGCGAACGTCGAAGAGCGACCGCTCTTTCGGTGTTTGCCTTTTTTACGATTCGAAATTGACGGACCCGTACTTTTGGCGAACGTCGAAGAGCGACCGCTCTTTCGGTGTTCGCCTTTTTTACGACTCGAAATTCACGGACCCGTACTTTTGGCGAATGTCGAGGAGCGACCGTTCTTCGGGGCGTTCGCTTTTCTTACGACTGGAAAATGACGTACCCGCACTTTTGGGACGTTCGCCCGATGCCCTCCATCCCCATGCCGAATATTAACTCGCTACGTCGAAATTTGGGTAAAAAAGGCGGTAGGAGCCAAATACGAAAAGAAACGTGTCCTAAATATTAAAAGACGGACGAAAACGATTTTGTTCGAAATAATATGTAGTTGTCGAAAACCACGATTTTGCACTTTGTGGAGCCTATGGGGCGAGCGTTCTCGAAATAGGAGCCGCGGATCGAAAATCGCGCCGAATACTTTTCTTTAAGTCTAACCCGTACGGAGGACATTTTTTGGGTCTCATTCCGAAAAAGTTAGTTTTCGACCTCTTCCGGCTCCTACCGCGTAACCTATCGCAGGTAGGTTCCCGGCGAGGATAGATTCGAACTCGGCATCGTCGAAAACCCCCCTAACCCAAATTTTAGCCTTCTGTTTCCGCCGGATCACCTCGGCCCCTAAATAGGGGCCCCCGGGGTCCAAAATTTTTTTTCGTTTAAAGGGTACTCGTCGGACGTACCATACCGACTTTCGTCTATTTCCAGCGATAATTTTTTTTTTGTTCCGCGGACCCTATCCCCTAGGTTCCACAGTTTTTTAATGTCAAAAATCGTTTTTCCCGACCCCGAAAACCCCCGGGTCCCCATTTTCGCCTAAATCTGAGGTGTTCTAGTACCAGCTCACGTTCCCTATTGACGGGTAAGATGCCGGTTAGCGTTTGCTTGCTCAGAGCAAATACGATAATTTGGTGTCGTTAATCTCGTTTGGGTTACCGTTTGTTTCTTTGGGTTACTACGGGTTATATTTATATGTTTTTGTCTGGGTTAGCGGTGGTTTGTTTGGGTTAGTTTGGGTTTGTTTGGGTTACTATGGGTTTGTTTGGGTTAATATGGGTTTGTTTGGGTTTGTTTGGGTTAGTTTGGGTTAGTTTGGGTTTGTTTGGGTTAGTTTGGGTTAGTCTGGGTTAGTTTGGGTTTGTTTGGGTTAGTTTGGGTTACATATGGGCGGTTTGGGTTAGTCTGGGTTTGTTTGGGTTAGTTTGGGTTAGATATGGCCGGTTTGGGTTTGTTTGGGTTAGGTTGGGTTTGTTTGGGTTAGTTTGGGTTAGTCAATGGTAAACGGCGGGTCAGTTTCGGTTACTTTCGGTTACTTTTCAAATCCAGCAGGAGAGCAACTATGCATTTTTCGACCATACCCCGAAACATCTATTCCACCGGTTATCGTTAATATAAACAAATCGACCCCCTTCAATGTTACAAGTTGCTTCGAAATTATGAAATTGTAAGTAATGTTTTACGAACGCAAGTTATGTGAAGCTTGAATATTGAAAAGTAATCGAGATATCGTTAGTATCTATAATGACGAATATAAAGAAAATGTGAACGTTCTGATAGGAAAGAGTTTAGTTGCAGACGTATGTGCGTACGAGTTTCTTTAATAATATTAGTTATGGTTCTTAAAAGAACCGATTATATTTGATTTTGTCTAGTTATTTATCATTTTCAATCACAGGTTGCAATTACAGTTTAAGCTCTTTCACCTCTGATACGTCTTGCCAACTGTATATCCTTGGGCATGATGGTTACTCTTTTTGCGTGAATCGCGCATAGATTTGTATCTTCGAAAAGGCCGACCAAATAGGCCTCGCTGGCTTCCTGTAACGCCATTACGGCGGAACTCTGGAAACGAAGGTCCGTCTTAAAATCCTGAGCTATTTCACGCACCAATCTCTGGAAGGGCAATTTTCTGATAAGAAGTTCGGTACTCTTCTGATAACGACGAATTTCACGAAGAGCGACGGTTCCTGGTCTGTAACGATGAGGCTTTTTTACTCCTCCCGTAGCCGGCGCGCTTTTGCGAGCCGCCTTTGTCGCCAGTTGCTTTCTGGGCGCTTTACCTCCTGTCGATTTTCGAGCGGTTTGCTTAGTACGTGCCATAACGATTTGAAATAGTCGTATAGTTGCTTTAGAGAGCGTCAAACGAGAATAACGACACGCTCGACGAGTCTCTTCGGTTTTGTTACATCGTCGCGCGTCGTCATTGGTGGGTTACAGCCACGTGGAGGCGTGGCCTCAGCGCTTGACAAAACCGATGCGTTTCTCGTTTGGACGACAGTTCTTCTTCGCCGTTTCACGCTAACGTGTACTACTTCATCGCAATTCGAAATGACCGGCAGAGGCAAAGGTGGAAAAGGATTAGGTAAAGGAGGCGCCAAACGGCACCGTAAAGTTCTTCGTGATAACATCCAGGGTATTACTAAACCCGCTATTCGAAGATTGGCCAGACGTGGTGGCGTCAAGCGTATTTCGGGCTTGATTTACGAAGAAACGCGTGGCGTTCTCAAGGTGTTTTTAGAAAACGTAATCAGAGACGCTGTCACTTATACGGAGCACGCCAAAAGAAAAACCGTCACGGCCATGGACGTCGTGTACGCTTTGAAGCGGCAAGGACGTACTTTGTACGGTTTCGGAGGTTAAATGATGTTTCTAGGTACGACACATACCCGTTGCATGGGCAAAAAAAAGAAAAAACGGTTCTTTTCAGAACCACCGAACTTTTGATGAAGAAATCGTTTCATAATTTTTACGCCATATATCGGTTGCTAAGTAAAGTTGTCGTCTTTCGTTGATATGTAGACGAAAGTGTCAAGATCTAATGAGACGCAATGGAGTTATCGACTTATGCAATAAATTCATAGCATGAAATAACGTTTTTTTAAATGTACAATTGTTTGTTATTATTATAAGTATCATTACTTGTGTTTATGGAGAAGGAATCGATGGCAAGACGCAATAACGATACGAAATTTCTTTATAGAGTAATTCGTGGTCCTGAAAAGGACCGATTCAAGTATATATTTATAATTATAAATATATTTATATTGTTTATTTAGTTTTGTTGTCCGTCTTCTTGGGCAGGAGTACGGCCTGAATGTTAGGCAACACGCCGCCTTGAGCGATAGTAACTCCGGACAGCAATTTATTCAATTCTTCGTCGTTTCTGATAGCCAGTTGAAGATGTCTCGGGATAATACGGGTTTTTTTGTTGTCTCTTGCCGCGTTGCCCGCCAATTCGAGAACTTCAGCCGCTAGATATTCCATTACGGCCGCCAAATATACTGGTGCGCCAGCTCCTACTCTTTCGGCGTAGTTTCCTTTTCGCAGCAAACGATGAATACGTCCAACGGGAAATTGAAGTCCCGCGCGACTGGAACGAGATTTCGCTTTGCCTTTGACTTTTCCTCCTTTACCGCGTCCAGACATTTTCGTTTCTAATCGATTTACGTTACAGAACTATAAGACACGAACTGCTGCTGTATACCTCTCGACCGTACCGTTCGAAGTATTGTGATGTCTGCGCCCAGTAAAATCGTTCTTATATAGCGAACCGAACGACCAATGGGAAGCACGGATCGGTAAAATACGTAGGGGGCGGGGCTTGTCAAGGGACTCGACGCTCATATAAATAGGTCTACCTTTTTAGGCGCTTCTTATTAACGTTGTTAACTTCATAGCGACAACATGCCACCGAAGACGAGCGGAAAAGCTGCGAAAAAGGCCGGAAAGGCGCAAAAGAACATCTCGAAGACCGACAAGAAGAAGAAACGAAGGAGGAAGGAAAGCTACGCCATTTACATTTACAAAGTTTTAAAACAAGTACATCCCGACACCGGAATTTCGAGTAAGGCGATGTCTATCATGAATTCTTTCGTCAACGACATTTTCGAACGTATAGCCGCCGAAGCGTCGCGCCTGGCACATTACAACAAGAGATCGACAATCACCAGCAGAGAAATTCAAACCGCCGTAAGACTGCTTTTGCCGGGCGAGTTAGCGAAACACGCCGTTAGTGAAGGAACGAAAGCCGTGACAAAATACACCAGCTCCAAGTAAACGCATGTAATACGTACTTGTCGAACGAACCAAACCCAAAAAAAAACGGCTCTTTTCAGAGCCACTATTTTTTTACGAAAGAAAAGTCATGATTACATACGCTTAAACTGTTACGTCGCTCCACGAAATTCTAATCTTACAATGTATTATGCGAATACGTACATATATATAGAAAGTGGTACGAATTGAATCATTTCGATAAAAGTTGTATGTCGGTTCTCTACGTTACAGAATAAATCGTTTTAACCCTTCCTTAATTTGACTTGTATTCTCTCATTCTCATTCGATTCCGGTTAATAGTTTCACCGTATATGATAAAATTTTCGTCGAGTTTCGTGTTCATATGCGTGCATAAAATATAATATTAAAGCAGTAACGATTTCCTTTGAAATGGTTTGTGGTTCTGAAAAGAACCGTTTTTTTTTTTCGTCGTTGTTGTTTCGTAGACATTGAAGGACGACTTGTTGAAATGTTTAGGCACGTTCTCCGCGAATACGTCTGGCCAATTGAATGTCTTTGGGCATTATGGTGACACGTTTGGCGTGAATGGCGCAAAGGTTAGTGTCTTCGAAGAGACCGACTAGATATGCTTCGCTAGCTTCTTGTAATGCCATCACGGCCGAACTTTGGAAACGCAAGTCGGTCTTGAAATCCTGCGCGATTTCTCGAACTAGTCGCTGGAAAGGTAATTTTCTGATGAGCAGTTCGGTACTTTTTTGATAACGACGTATTTCACGCAGGGCGACTGTTCCGGGTCTATAACGATGAGGTTTCTTCACTCCTCCAGTTGCCGGAGCACTTTTTCGGGCCGCCTTTGTCGCCAATTGTTTTCTGGGTGCTTTACCGCCCGTAGATTTTCGAGCCGTTTGTTTTGTACGTGCCATGTTCGAGAAGAAAAATAGACTGATAAAATCGGGAAACTTGTACGATGCGAATCGTTCGACGTGATCTTCTACAATAACGTCCTGGCGCGTTTGCCGCCGGTTTTGTTCCCTCCGATGGCGCTCTCATTGGTCGAATCGTAACCGAAGGGGGCGGGGCTTAAATATGTAACAAAACCCGACGATTTTCGGTCGAGAGCAGCAGTTGTCTGTCCGTACGCGTCCGTACGAGATCTATCGCAGCGAGCAAAATCGACATTCGAAATGACTGGCAGAGGCAAAGGAGGAAAGGGTTTGGGAAAAGGTGGCGCCAAACGTCATCGTAAGGTTCTTCGCGATAACATTCAAGGCATTACCAAACCGGCCATCAGGAGATTGGCTAGACGTGGAGGTGTCAAGCGTATTTCCGGTTTGATATACGAAGAAACGCGAGGTGTACTGAAAGTATTTCTGGAAAACGTAATTAGGGACGCCGTTACGTACACGGAACACGCCAAAAGGAAAACAGTCACGGCCATGGACGTCGTGTACGCTTTGAAACGTCAGGGACGTACTCTGTACGGTTTCGGCGGTTAAACGTAACCGATCCACGATTGACGGGTAGCCCATATCTAGACGAAAAAGTAAAAAAAAACGGTTCTTTTCAGAACCACAAATTAACGTAGAAATGAAAATCGTTTATATGTCTGTATTCTTTTCGAGCTAAGTCGTTTCAATTCCTTCTTTGGAGAAAAATTGTTAGCTATCGACACGTTCTCGACGTGCCTGTCTGTCGTATACGGCGACTAAAAAATGAGAAACTGATTACGTTTGATTATACGTCGCGCGTTATGTTTAACTTCAAGTCTTATACGATATTAGTATCCTTGCCAAACGGGTGGGCGTACAACGTCCAGTTTTGGCATAGAATCCTCATTTTACTCCGTCTACATCCATCCCCTGCACATTTCAGCCATGTACCTCATCGGGAACATGCCTAAACGAGATCGCTAGCTGGCGTCATTTATGGTACGAATAGTGGTTGTTTGTAGTAGATCTTTTGATTTTACGTCGCGCGTTATATTTACATTCAATTCGTATACGATTTTCTTTTTTTTTCTACTTTTCTACTACCTATACGGTAGGAATATGAGTTGTCTCGTCGTGGTTGAACTTTTTCCCATCCGACGGTGACGAAGGAATAGAAAATTGCTACGTTTGAAGAAGTTTCGATGCAAATTATAGGGGGAAAGTTTGCTCGATCTTAATTCTTATTCTCTCTCATCGACCGTATTCATTTCTATTATTATCCATGTGTGTAATACGGTATGCATATTTGTCGACGTTATGTGCGAAACGAGGTAGAATGTTATGTATGTGGTCGGTACGTACCTCGAACGACGCGTACTGACATCTCGTCATGGAATATTTTTTTAAACGATAACCGAGTACGATTAGTATCGTTGCTATACGTAATTCCGTAGAGAATAAACCGTAAATGTTATTCTGGGAGTTTGAAGTCGTCGCTCGTAGTAACGTTCGGAAAAGAACGTTGGCAAACGTAAATGTTTGTGAGGAAATTCCGAAGGCTTCATCTTTGACAGAGATTTGTCAGCGTATGAAGAACGAATTGGGTCGTTGGCGATTTTGCATGCCGAAGTTTATAGTACCAACAGTTTGTTATTCTATAACGCGGGGCGATAAATCGTCGATATATATGTAATATTGCGTATAGAAGAGGCAGAAAAGTCCCTTTTGTCGGTCGGCCAGGCAAGCAAGTTTGCACCCGGACCGTTCAGTCCTCCGTACGTCCGTTTAGATATACTGACCGTCGACGAATTGGTGACGGATTATTTTCTCTGTCGAAGTGATACAGAGCGCACGTACGACGCGAGTTAATTTTTTTGTTTATTCCAATTTTTTCCTCGTTATTACTTACGATGGCCGATACCGAAGTAGCGCCGGTTTCTTCCAGTCCTCCGGCGTCGAGCTCTCCGGCTAAAAAGGAAAAAAAAGCGAAGAATCCTCGAGCCAAGCCGACGCATCCGCCGACATCTGAAATGGTAAATAATGCCATCAAAGGTTTGAAAGAGAGAGGAGGATCTTCGTTGCAAGCCATCAAGAAATACATTGCTGCGAACTATAAAGTGGACGCCGAAAAAGTTGCTCCTTTCATAAAGAAATATTTGAAATCCGCAGTCGTATCGGGAGGCCTCGTCCAGACGAAGGGAAAAGGAGCTTCCGGTTCGTTTAAGTTGGCCGCTTCCTCGGCATCTGGTGCGGCTTCGAAACAAATATCTGGCGAAAAGAAGAAGAGTTCGTCCGGCACCAAGGCGGCGGCGTCGAAAAGATCTCCGATTAAGAAAGCGGCGGCAAGCGATAAACCGAAAGTGACGAAAAAATCGTCACCCAAAGCCAAGAAGTCTAACGTCGGAGAGAAAAAGGTAGTGAAGAAAACCGTTGCAGAAAAGAAAATTGCCAAAGCGTCGTCCGGAGCATCGTCGGTCGGCGCCAGTGTCGCTGCGAAGACGAAATCTCCGTCGAAAGCCAAGAAATCGAACAAGGCCGGACCGACCAAGAAACCCAAAGCGCCCAAGCCGAAAATTGCGAAATCTCCGGCAGCTTCGAAAGCCAAGAAGGCGGCCGCATCTCCCAAAAAGAAGAAGTAAATCTTTTTACTAGTTCGAAATTGGCCTCGTTGACGATGTGATGCATGTTTGTGCGCATGTATTTAGAAGAACAAAAAACGGTTCTTTTCAGAACCACAAATTATAATTATGAAAGAAATTGTTTTGACGAGATATCACTCTGCTCTTTTAATATCTTGTTTACCGTAGGCTACTACTACTAGAATTGCGGGAAAATATTTATGCTTCTCTAGTGTTGATCTTCCATTACACTGTCTCTAGTCAATTCGGACGTACGCGTACTTTCTACATAAAAGTACGGAAGATATATTTTAATGATCAATTGGCGTCGACACCTAACTTACTCTAATACGTAGCTACACTTTCGAAAAGAATATATTTCAGGTACCCGTACTTACTGTAATTTATTATTGCTTTTCCTCGCTTTTGGTACCGATAGTTGCTATTCTCGGACGTGTCCATACCTTCGGAAGCTGAAAAGTACGGTACATGTCCCCTTACTTTGTTTCGTTCCGATGTTACGTGCCCATACTTTCCGAAACGAAAAAGTACTGCTGCTACGTATTCTATGTCTCCGTACTTTCGGTAGTTCACGGCCCCTTGCTTTTGTCTCGTTCCGATTTTACGTGTCCATACTTTTGCAAAATGAAAAGTACGGGTTCGACTATTTTACGAGTCCGTACTTTCGATAGA
>MU190496.1:28435-33435 GCA_016904865.1 Pissodes strobi
TTTCGATAGATCACGGCCCCCTACTTTGTTTCGTTCCGATGTCACGTACCCATACTTTCGCTAAGTGAAAAGTACGGGTTCGAGTATATTACGTGTCCGTACTTTTGGTTTCCGTACTTTTCGTAATACGACCCCTTACTTTTGCATAATTAGTAAAAAGTACGGAGACGTATTACGTCCCCCTACTTTCACAAATTCTTCGTTCCCGTACTTTTTGCAATACGACTCCTTACTTTTTTTTAATAAGATTTCTTAGAAAAAGTACGGAGGCGTGCTACGTCCCCCTACTTTTAGTTTCTTCGTTCCCGTACTTTTTGTAATACGTGCCCTTACTTGTTGTTGGCATATTTTAACTTAAATTCAAGTTTTGTTTTAAAATTCCGAAAAATAATCATCGTACGAAAGAAATCGAGTTATTTTGCGTTCTCAGAAAAAAAAACTGCTCTTCGCCAATGCAAAATTTTCAAGAAATTTCCCGTATTATTGTACCCGTTTAAAGAGCGCCGTGTCGATAGGTAGGTCGAACGGTCGGCACCGATCGCGTGCGCTTAGTTGTGGAGAGACGCTGTCGGGCAGATTTAGTCGGCAAGCTGCTCTCCGCGCTGGGAGCTGTATGTCCGTTTGGAACTATTGCCGCTCACGATCCGTGATTATACGATCTGACCGATTATATGTTCGTTTTTATATGGCTTTTCTGAACGATGTTGTGTGCTGTTAATTGAAATAACGTGCGCCTCGTCGTCGTAGCCTTAAAGGACGATACACGTAAAATCGAATTAGTTTCGTTTAGAATAAAAGTTTCGTGCGAGCGATTATACGTTGTTTGTCATATATGGGTGTTCCGATCGATGGCTTGTGGTGTTCAAGTTATTACAGAATAACTTGCGCCTCGTCGTCGTCGTCGTCGCCGATGTGATGAAACGTAAAAAATAAAAATCGCTGTTCGAATCACAGAAGGATTGTTGTAGCGGCGAACGTAACGCGGAACTAAACATACGTGTCCCGTCTCGTATATCCGAAAGGACCGAGACTGTTCTCACAGCGAGATTGCGGACTCGGTGAACGTCGACAGCGGCGTTACGGTCCAAATGCGATCAAACGAACGTCACATACAGATGTGCAAAACGTTTGCGATAACTCTCAGCATTCCGAGCGAGAATATTTTGTTAACCGGAACGATCTATCTAGATTCCCGTGTCGCTTTCAATCTAGCGAAGGGTCGAGAGAATGTTCGAAGTTTTTAATCGGCCGATGTTTTACGCGAAGCGTTCGCATCGCGATGTCGATTTTAATGTGAATAAAATCGTGTCGCGGCGGCGTCTAGCGGAGTCGTAACCGATCGTAAATGAGCATATTGACGTGCTTTATGTATTCGAATGGCGGCGGTGGTGGTGGTTAAGTTAGTTGTCGCGTCGTCTGCGCTGCGTGTGCGAGGTGATCGACTTTTCGATGAACGTTTTTGCGAAAACATCGAATTTTAGTCGTCTCTCGTTCGTGATCGCACGCGCGCGCTACTTACTATCTCGCCGCGTCGTACACAAGTACGTTTTCTATGCTATATCGAGTTTGTACAGACAAATCCGAGTTGTAGAGCGTGGCGTCCCGAGATCGGTTTTTCCGTTATCTTGACGCATTCGTAACGCGCACACTGCTTCGTGTGTCTGTCTCCGATATGTAAATAAATATATTTTATTTCGGAGACTGTATTTGTTGCGTGCGTTCGCGGGTGACGATACGTCCTCGCGTCCTAGCACGCTGCGATAAGAACAGCTCCCTGGTTGATCCTGCCAGTAGTCATATGCTTGTCTCAAAGATTAAGCCATGCATGTCTCAGTACAAGCCAAATTAAGGTGAAACCGCGAAAGGCTCATTAAATCAGTTATGGTTCCTTAGATCGTACCCACACTTACTTGGATAACTGTGGTAATTCTAGAGCTAATACATGCAAACAGAGCTCCGACCGGAGACGGAAGGAGTGCTTTTATTAGATCAAAACCAATCGGTGGCGGGCTTGCTCGTCATCGTACAACTTGGTGACTCTGAATAACTTTACGCTGATCGCACGGTCATCGCACCGGCGACGCATCTTTCAAATGTCTGCCTTATCAACTGTCGATGGTAGGTTCTGCGCCTACCATGGTTGTAACGGGTAACGGGGAATCAGGGTTCGATTCCGGAGAGGGAGCCTGAGAAACGGCTACCACATCCAAGGAAGGCAGCAGGCGCGCAAATTACCCACTCCCGGCACGGGGAGGTAGTGACGAAAAATAACGATACGGGACTCATCCGAGGCCCCGTAATCGGAATGAGTACACTCTAAACCCTTTAACGAGGATCAATTGGAGGGCAAGTCTGGTGCCAGCAGCCGCGGTAATTCCAGCTCCAATAGCGTATATTAAAGTTGTTGCGGTTAAAAAGCTCGTAGTCGAATTTGTGTCTCGCGCCGCCGGTTCATCGTCCGCGGTGTTAACTGGCGAGTCGCGAGACGTCCTGCCGGTGGGCTTAGCTCGCAAGGGCGGCCCAACTCAATCCTGCCGCGGTGCTCTTCATTGAGTGTCGAGGTGGGCCGGCACGTTTACTTTGAACAAATTAGAGTGCTTAAAGCAGGCTAAAACTTCGCCTGAATACTGTGTGCATGGAATAATGGAATAGGACCTCGGTTCTATTTTGTTGGTTTTCGGAACTCCGAGGTAATGATTAATAGGAACGGATGGGGGCATTCGTATTGCGACGTTAGAGGTGAAATTCTTGGATCGTCGCAAGACGGACAGAAGCGAAAGCATTTGCCAAAAACGCTTTCATTGATCAAGAACGAAAGTTAGAGGTTCGAAGGCGATCAGATACCGCCCTAGTTCTAACCATAAACGATGCCAGCTAGCGATCCGTCGACGTTCCTCCGATGACTCGACGGGCAGCTTCCGGGAAACCAAAGCTTTTGGGTTCCGGGGGAAGTATGGTTGCAAAGCTGAAACTTAAAGGAATTGACGGAAGGGCACCACCAGGAGTGGAGCCTGCGGCTTAATTTGACTCAACACGGGAAACCTCACCAGGCCCGGACACCGGAAGGATTGACAGATTGAGAGCTCTTTCTTGATTCGGTGGGTGGTGGTGCATGGCCGTTCTTAGTTGGTGGAGCGATTTGTCTGGTTAATTCCGATAACGAACGAGACTCTAGCCTGCTAAATAGGCGTTTTTGACATCCTAAAGGCCCGCCGACGGGGGGTTCGCTCCTCGTCGCGTGCGGTTTTTACTGTCGGCGTACAAACAATTCTTCTTAGAGGGACAGGCGGCTTCTAGCCGCACGAGATTGAGCAATAACAGGTCTGTGATGCCCTTAGATGTTCTGGGCCGCACGCGCGCTACACTGAAGGAATCAGCGTGTCCTCCCTGGCCGAGTGGCCCGGGTAACCCGCTGAACCTCCTTCGTGCTAGGGATTGGGGCTTGCAATTGTTCCCCATGAACGAGGAATTCCCAGTAAGCGCGAGTCATAAGCTCGCGTTGATTACGTCCCTGCCCTTTGTACACACCGCCCGTCGCTACTACCGATTGAATGATTTAGTGAGGTCTTCGGACCGATGCGCGATGGCGTTTCGGCGTCGTCGATGCGTCTGGGAAGATGACCAAACTTGATCATTTAGAGGAAGTAAAAGTCGTAACAAGGTTTCCGTAGGTGAACCTGCGGAAGGATCATTACAGTGTGTAACGCTTTCGAGTGTTCGAACACGCATGTGACAAAAAGAAAAAAGTAGAACTAGGTCGTCTATCGACCGTGTCTACGCGCTAAGATCGTTGGCGACGAGAGAAAAGTAACGTCGATGTCGCTAGAAAAACGCGAAAAGTAATCGTCGTGTGCGCCGATCCCGCCTTTTGCGTGGAACGGCGCCCCCCGATTACGTTACGCGTACAAATTGTTTTGGTCGACGACGACGACGACGAATAATCTCTCGTTCGGGAGCGAGCTCGCCGCGTACGTAAACGCGCGGCGGCCGCTTTCGTGGAGCGTCTTTGGTGTACGCTCCTCCGACGTCAGTCGCGTTGACGCGACGAATAGACGACTCGTCGTCGTATCGGGACGAATCGTCGCCGGCGGGTTACGCAGATGACGAAGGTAACGTCTTCTCGAAACCACCAAACGCCGGTCGTCGGCATGTCGTCGCCGGACTTCGATGCGAAAAACCGAACGGTTTTTTCGTTGTTTCGTAGCCGTCGTCGTCGTCGTCGTTCTCTCGACGATCGACGTGGGCATGAAGAACGGCGCAATTTGCGCGGGTACCTGGATGCCGACCGATGAGCGAACGAAGCTCGAACGGGGCGTCTAAGAGACGATCGATCGTTGTATCGGTCGCGCTCGATGGTGTTTTAAAGATTTTCGCCCGCTCCTCGTTGCCGTTCAAGAGAGAGTTAGACGTTTGCGATGCGCACGTCGCCGCCGCCGCCGCGTCCCGATGATTGTTCGGAAAACGCGGAATGGAGAGCGCGTGCCCTTGTAAATAAAAACGTCTCTTTCTCTTACCCGTACGACTACGATGACACGAAACTAACCGTTTAGTGTTTTTAACGAAGGTGCTAGTCCTCGTGCGTATAACCTCGATTTACGAGAACGACGCCTCGCGTTTGATTACGAAGAGGTCTCGTCGTTCGCGAGGTATATATACGCCGGACCGTAGCGCCTTCGGGACACAACACCTTCCACCTTACTACTCGTTGAGACGTTATTGCCTTTTTAGGCGAACGTTAAACCGAAGTAAAAAAGATTACCCTAAACGGTGGATCACTTGGCTCGTGGGTCGATGAAGAACGCAGCTAATTGCGCGTCAACTTGTGAACTGCAGGACACATGAACATCGACATTTCGAACGCACATTGCGGTCCTCGGATTCTGTTCCCGGACCACTCCTGGCTGAGGGTCGTATCTTATTCGAAGACTGCTCGGTGAAAGCGCGCGCGCGCAAACGCGATATCTTCTTGACGACGAATTTACGACGTCGCCGAAGAACGC
>MU190496.1:38435-42520 GCA_016904865.1 Pissodes strobi
ATTGGACAGGTCACGACAAGAGGCACAAGACAGCGAGGGTGCAGAAGAAAAGGAGGAAGAGTCCGAGGATGAAGCAAGGAGTGACGTGGAGACAGATCTGGAACCAAGAAGCACAGGACGCAGGGACAAGGAGGTAGGGGACAAAGAGGTATTTTGCAGCGAGGGTAGAAGCAGGATCCAGTCTTTCCCGAGTGGATCAGGGACGGGAGTAGGACAGAGAGGTTTGGAAGGATGGCGACAGGCAGAAATTAATACGCAGTGGGAAACTAGCGACAGACCCCAGGACATTGATAAAGCGATGGGTAAAGCTGTCAAGTGCATCAATGAATGTATTGGGGATATTAACAAAGCAACGGGTCGGGTAAAGAAAGGAAAGGTGGAATTCAATTTAAAAGATGTGGTGGTTGTCAAAGATGCCACAGGCTTGATATACGGGGAGGTCTTGCAGTTGGTCAGGCAGGTGGGTATTTTGAACGGCAAGCTAAGGCAGGCGGATGAAAGGGTGGAGTGGATGAGAGAAAGATTGGATGAAAGGGAGAAAGTGTGGCAGGAGAGATTAGGAACAGGGAAAGAACTTCACTCCATGTGGGAATACATAAGGCGTGGTTCGGCAGAGGACGCCAGTGACAGGAAGGCGGGGACAAAAAAGCCGGCGGGGAAAATACCGAAGCAGGGTAGACAGAGCTTGGATAAGGATAGAGACATAGCGAGGAATAAGGAAATGCAGCAGTATACTAGCGAGTACGAGAGAGAGAGTGATAGGGATAGCGTGAGAGAGGTAATGGCATCGGAAGTGGGGACCACGGAGAATGATCAGGGGCAGGACACGGGGGACTGGAGCAAAGTTAGGAAAAGGGCCAAGAAGACATACGCGGACGTGGCCAAAATGGAGGAAAGGAGGAAAGAGAGAGAACAGAAACGGGAAAAGGAGAGGCAGCAACAGCAGGGCTGGAAAACTCCAGAGAAAGTTGCGCCAAGGTTGGAGGTGGTGGTGTTCTCGAAGGAGGAAGGCGACAAGACAGAGGATGGGGCAAAAAAGATGGTCAAGAGAATGAAAGATTTGTTAGTGAAGGAGGGGGTGAAAGAATTAAGAGCGGTGAAAACCTTAAAGTCGGGAGGGGCCATTTTTGAAACAAGGACTATTGAGCAGCAAGCCAAGGTTAGGGACGTGTTGCAGCGAGAGGCGAAATGGGACATTAAGGCGGATGGGGGGCAGAGGCCAGTGGTAAGGATTGGTGGGGTAGAGAAAGGCTATTCAGATGAAGAGGTTATTAGTGGAATATGTAGGGAAAATGAAGGGTTACAGGACATTGTGGGAGCGAACGCCCAACAAAGTATGAAGATCATTACGCGAAAACCTTGTAGGAGCCCCTACAAGGAGAACATTATCATGGAAGTTGACCCGACGTTATTCAGGAGGCTTATGAAGGACGCGAAGCTGAATCTGGGGCTCACAGTCCATTATGTCTCGGAGTACGTTCAGTTGGTTATGTGCTATAAATGCTGCAGGTTTGGGCACCCGGCGAAATATTGTCGGGAGGCGGCCACATGTGATAAATGCGGTGAAGGTCACGAGGGGAGAGAGTGCAAGAAGGAAAGTGGACTAGATTGCCCTAATTGTAAAAGGTTAGGTATCAGGAAAGAGGACAGGCGCCACACGGCGAGGGATGGGGAGTGCCCAGCTTTTAGGATGAAGATGGAGGAGAAGAAGGGACGAACAGATTACTGATGGGGGGTCACCTTAAGACTCTGCAGTTTAATGCAGGAAGAGGTAAGGAGGCGACTAACCTGATGAGGAGACATGCGGGGTACTGGGAGATTGACATAATAATATTGCAAGAGCCGTATGGGAGAGTGATGGAGTGGGAGGGTTATGTAAGATATGGATGCGAGAAAGAGGCAAAGGTGGAGATTTGGGTGAAAGGTGGTGTGAAGGCAAGGTACGTGTCAGGCCTGATTAGTAAGAATGTTGTGGGAGTGAACGTAGAGGGAGTGGATGAGGAGCTGTGTGTGGTTAGTATATACGATGAACCGGGAGGAAGGACGAATAAAAGGTTGCGTGAGTTGAATGATGTACTGAAGGAGGTGAAAGGACCAATCGTGATAGGGGGTGATATGAACAGTAAGAATGAGGCATGGGGAGGCATGGTGACGGATGCAAGGGGAGAGGAGTTAATGACGTGGGTGCTAGAGAAGCGACTAGTGGTGGCCAACGATAGTGAATCGTTGGCTACATTTAGTAGTACAAGGGGTGAAAGTTGGGTGGATGTGACCATGAGTAGAGATACGATGGTGAACGGTTGGGTGGTCGAGGAGGAGGAGACGCTCAGCGACCACAGGTATGTGCGGTATGAAATGAGAGTTAATACGGAGAAATTGGCGAGGGAAGTCTGGGTGTATGACTTTGATAGGACAGTATGGGAGGAACTAAAGAATGAATTGGCTGAAGATGAGGTGAGTGAACTGAGGGATGAGGAGGAGATAGAGAGAGAGGCAACACGGCTCCAGACGAGATGTATGGAGGCGTGTCGAAGGGTAATAAGGAGAAAACGTAGGAGAGAGAGTGACGAGAATGATTGGTGGGACTGCGAGTTGGCGGCTATGAGAAGGAGAGTGCGAGCGAAGAGAATGGATTACCAGGGTGAACGGAATCAGGCGCGTAGAATGGAGTGTAAAAGGTTATGGATGAATGTAAGGAACGAGTACAAGAAGATGATCAAGATTAAAAAGATTGAACATGTTAGACAAGAAATTGAAAACATTTCAGAAAACGAGGCTTGGGAGAAGGTTTGGGACTACCTGAGAAGGAAGGGTATTAGGAAAGGCAGGAAGGCAGTTACTAACGCAAGGGGCGAAGAAGCCAAGAACCAAGAGGAAGAGGATGAGTTCCTCTTGGAACAATATCATCCGAAGCTGACGGTGCAAGAGGAGGAATTAAAAAAGAGATATATCCGGGACAGAAGCAGTGTCAGGGACATGGACGCAGATAGGAGGTACAACGTGGGGATAGAGGACCTAGAGGTCAGGCAAGTCATCTCTGATCTCAAGAAGAGGAAGGCGTGTGGGGATGATAAGATCCCCAACGAAGCTATGGTGACCATTTGGGAGGCGTTGGGACGATCTTTATTGTTGTTGTATAACAGGTGCTGGGAAGTGGGATATTTCCCGAGCGTATGGAAAACGGCAAGGATCCGGTGGTTACCAAAGTTGAAAGGTGGTTTTAGACCGATTAGCCTGCTACCCACCTTGGGAAAGGTATTAGATCGAGTGGTGAATGTGAGGATGAGAATTTGGTGTGAGAAAGAGCTGAAGTTTAGTGAGAGTCAGTTTGGGTTCAGGGGAGGACGCGACACTATCGAAGCGATAGAGAGCGTGTTGCAAACGATGAAGGAAGTAAGGGAGAATGGACGGCACAGCATGATAGTTACCCTGGATCTAAGGAATGCGTTTAACATGGCATGGCCGCCGGCGATTGATCGGGAGATGGAGCGAATGGAAATGCCGAGAAGAATGAGAGATATATGTTGGAGCTTTTTAGCTGAGAGGAAGGTTGTGAGTGGAAGGGCGACAAGACAACCGGGAAGGGGATGCCCACAAGGGTCGAGTCTGGGACCAACCCTCTGGCTGCTAAGCATGGAAGGATGGTTGAGAAGATTGAATCGCTTGGAAAGAGAGGAGGGAGTGAAAGGTCAGGCCTTCGCGGATGACCAAGTGATTGTGATTCCGGGAAGGTCTGTGCGTGACATTGAGCGGAAGTGGGAGTTAACATGGGGAGAGTGTAAAGGATGGGAGACTGAGAACTTGGCCAAGTACAATGCGGAGAAGACAGAGGTTATGTTTGTGGAGAGGGGGGGTAAGATTCGCGAACCGGTTGTCAGAATGGATGACAAGAGGATTGAATGTGGTGAGTATGTGGACTTCCTTGGCCTTAGGATCGATAGGAAGTTGAATTTTATCGAGCACGTGAAAAAGGTTAGAGCGAAAGCAGGTGAATTAGCTATGAAAATGTGTGCGTTGGCAAGGAAGGAACATGGGGTGAACAAGGATAAAGCACGAATGATATACGATATGGTAGTGAGTCCGGC
>MU190497.1:0-19761 GCA_016904865.1 Pissodes strobi
TTAATTTGACAAATTAAAGCGTTTGACTCCCCTTAAAGCCGTCTGATGTATGGTAATTACGATGATTAAAGTTTGCTTTATACTTCATTTCATTCGGCAAAAGGAATTCATTTGCTAAAGTACGATAGAGGATTTTTATGATTATTAGATACTATTTTCGTCCAGCAGTAGCTATTAGGAGATGTACTATTTTTGTTATATAACTGCCTCGGTTCTCATTCGTCTTATTTAAATTTTCCAGGGGATAAAGCTGGATAAAGTTAGATACCTATCTCTCTGTTTGTATTGTTATTAGCGTAGTGACATAAGCCTGCACGGTATAACTCAGAGGGGTCGCGTCATCCCTTTGTGTTGTTTTGTGTTTTAGGCCACCAGCGAGTTCACATGGGGTGTGTGTCGGGGTTTGTTTTATCTCCCCCGTTTTCTGCCGGTTTATAAGTGTGCCGTGGTCTTTATGGGTTTGGAACACTTAAGGCTGTTTTGAAATTTGAAAGTTCGTATGAGATATAGGTATGTGTAACCTAGTTAAAGAAAATATCGGGATAAAATTAAATTTCATCTAAAATCTAATCTGGTAAAATATCCGCCTTACTAAAGAAAGAAGAGTAAGTTTTAAATTGTCTTTTTTTTTATTTTATTATTGGATGTATAAAATTGCAATCACAATAATTAAAAAAAATAGTTACATTGTTTTAATAACATTCTCAAATTTCACTCTTACTGGCTTCAATTTAGATCTGAATGCTTTTAGAGTCATGAGTCCGTATTCTCTTTAATAACGCAGGAAGATAATGTGCATTTTCAGAAAATTTGGTAGAGGGTGCCCATTTAGTGTAAAATTTCTTGATATATGCATGGCTATTATAGATAGGAATAGTTATTTTCCTAACAAGTGCGGAAAGTGATACTCTCCCGCACGGGATTGCCATTGCCGGTTAAGCAGTCGAGTGCGGGAAAGGCACTTTACTCATGAGTTGGGAACATTATTTTTTTCTACTACCGCATACAAATTTAAAAAGCATAAGTAAAAGTTGACACTGTCAAATGATGTTCACATTCAGAATAGTGCTTTATTATTATTAACTCGTAAATCGAAAAGATTAAAGGTGGATTTACACAAACAAATTAAGTTAATTTGAACTAAAGTAGGGGTGTAAGGGGGTGGTAATATAAAAAAAACAACCCAGATGACAGCTTGTCCTGCACGCGGTGCACCCTGCTAGATAATTGACGAGGCTCTGTCGACCGAGTGACTGCCGGAATAAGCAGTACCCCTCTTATTGGCCAACAGCTTCGGGTGGAGGAGCTAATAAGAGGAAAGGGCACTCTCTTGTCCTTGAATCGAGAAGTCGGTCCTAAAGGCGGACGAACTATCAAAAGTCAACGGCATGGGAATGCAGAAGGCAAGGAGAAACCACTGCATTAAAGACCTACAAAAAATAGGTGTCGCTATTAGTATCAGCATGACTATGCTCAAGGCTAAATCAGAATCCGGAGTTCCAAGTTCCCCGATCCGATCTCCGGGGGGAACGGTTTTGAATAATGATGATACAAAGAAAACCACTGTCAGAACGAAAATAAAGATAGGCACTTGGAATGTTCGGACTTTGGCCCAAAGTGGGAAAGTTTATGATGCCATCAAAGAACGGGAAAGATTAGAAATAGAAATCCTAGGAATAAGTGAAATGCGATGGCCAGGCTCAAGTTACTGTGACATTAAAGACCATCGAATTCCGGTCAATAATAAATATATGGTATCCTATTTAATAAAAATTATATTTGTCCCCGTCTTCACCTATGGATCCCAAAACTGGTTTTGGAATATTTTAGATCTCAAAGCTATCCACCGTCATCAAATGAGAATTTGATTTTTGTGTGAATCGTTCTTGTCTGAGAACGAAAAATGATCAATATATAAAAACAGTCGCGTGATATCCGTTACCTGTCGAATATAACAATTTCTCAACAAAAAAAAAATTGAAAAACTACTTTTTGTCGAAATTTAGGAAAAGTTTTAACTTTTTCTGTAAATATTTGGGGCTGAACAATAATAAATAACACAGAAAAACATGGAAAAAGTAACAAAAGCATCAAGATTAATGGAAAGGCAAATGTTACATGTAACACTGATGGACAGGCAGAGAAATGAGTGGATAAGAAATAAAACGAAAGTAATAGATGTTATAAGAGAGGTAGCAAAATCAACATGGAAATTCGCTGGTCACAATATTAGACAAGAGGATGACCGATGGAACAAAAATATTCTAAACTGGAGGCCGTGAAAAATTAAAAGAGGTAGAGGAAGACCCCAAATGAAATGGGCGGATGACCTGAGGAAACACGATGGAACAAGATGGATTAAGATGGCCACAAACAGATAAGAATGGAAAAAATGGGAAAGGCCTATATCCAAAGATGTACCACCAGATGCTTCCAGTTTTGTGAAAAACCCTGTGTAGTTTAAAAGAGTGTTTAAAATTGAAGCACTAACGGTTAGATGGACAACGATTCCCTACTCAAACTGCGCATGATCAAATCAGACAGGAGCCGCAAGTGTGGTTGACAGAGGTCAAGTTGACGCATGCGCGATATTCCTGGGTTACATTTCATAGTCTGCCATGACTGCTTTAGTTTTATTCCAAGTGCCCAATATTTTCCTTTTTTTTTACAAGTTTAGGTTTTTCTCAGAACTTCGCATTGGTCCGTCTAAGCCTCAGTATCATTGGTTTATGAAATCAACGTCACAATATAATATGAGGTTTGCATTGAATTACAACATCTGACAAATTGGAAATTATTTATAGATCAATGGTAATAGTAGTCGATGAATTCGTTTAAATGATCACGAATGGGTGATGATGGCAGGGCCGCATTAAGGGTCTAAGGCGCCCTAGGCTAGTCGGTCCTCGAGCCCCCCGCCTTCATGTTTATGTTTTTGATAGTGTACTTTTGCTGCACTAATAAAAATCGTCTCTTAATCAAAATTAAAACAAGTTTATTTACTACTTTATTTTTCGACATTTCATTGAAGCAAATTCATTAATCATGTGACAAGAGTCTAATGTTTGGACCAGTTTCCGATTCAATGGCTAAAATGGATAGTTCTATCACCTTTTTTTACTTAAAGTGCGTCTCAATGGCTCTTCACTCTATTTACTGTTTTTTACGCTGTTGTCGCTGTTGCTTTCTTGGAGTTTTGTCGAAGATTTATGAAAACACTTGTTTTGTGATATCGTTCTCATGACTGCATACTACATCTAATAGAATTTAAAAATATGAATATATTTTATCTGTATAAATTTGACAACAGCGTAAAATTACCCCTTAAGTCCCGACTGCCTAACCACCGAACGTTAATAGGCTAGAAGGTTCACTCTAAGCCCTGCCCTCAGCATTCCC
Organism: Pissodes strobi; assembly: GCA_016904865.1. Taxonomy (NCBI): domain Eukaryota; kingdom Metazoa; phylum Arthropoda; class Insecta; order Coleoptera; family Curculionidae; genus Pissodes; species Pissodes strobi. The sequence continues at coordinate 3,400 of MU190497.1, forward strand.
CTCCTTGCCCCGTCGCGGAACCTGGTGAAATGCTGGTTAACCGCGTGCCCCGTTTCACTCCCCTTCGTGGAAGTCCGGCGTCTCGCCTTTGTAAGCGCTACATCAAAAGTGCCGACTGAGGGTGGACCTTCTAGTCTATTGTTAATGTTCGGTGCCTGTACCACCGAACATTAACAATAGATTAGAGGGTTCACTCTAAGCCCCGCCCCCAGCATTTCCCTCCTTGCTCCGTCACGGAACCGGATGAAATGCTGGTTAACCGCTGAGGCCTCATCACACATTTCATCCCTTTTCGTGGAAGTCTGGCGTCTCGCCCTTGTAAGCGCTACATTAAAAGTGCGGACTGGGAGTGGATCTGCTAGTCTCTTGTTATTGTTCGGTGCCGATACGCTTCAAACCAACCCTAACAAATATGCCACAGCGACTTATAATCCACCTGCTTCTCCCGCCCCTAAGACCTGGCTACGCCACTGTAATCATTTTTACTACACGTTGTCAAATGTAGGCTACAATGTACATGGCAAACATGGTGCTAGTTAAATCTCTGATTTTTTGGGGAATATTATTATTTTATTTCAAATCAATATTTTAAAAAAGTATAAAATTTTTTACATAAAAATTTCAATATGGCAACGCCGCAAAAATGTCTACAAATATTATATTATAATTTTTATGAGATATATGGGGTGTGTCATTAAGAAAAGCACTGGATGAAATCAAGCTTTGGTTTTAGTCAAAGCGACTAAGGTTCGATTGCACACCGCCACTTCACTTGATGAATGAATTTTTACGTATAACAATCGAAATTTAATTCAGATGAGCATAGGCTGTATGAAAATAAATTGGTCTTATACAAAATCCCACATTTCCAGTAAAGCAAAATATCTGCGAATCATTCTAACCTGAACTTTAATGAATATCTGCAAAACTTTAGCGGTTCTATTGATATGCCATACACCTTGGCAATACTTGGAATCTGTTAATCATAGATTACGACAGTTAAATAATTAATCAAGGACGTCATTGCCACATTTCAGAATCGAGTTATCTATCGCCAAAACTACAGCACTTAGCAACTAACATCCGAATTATCCAAAACTGCTGAAAGCTCAGTATTATAGACTATTTTATTCGTAACGTTTTTAACATCTCTGCTGCTTTTTGAAGCCTTACAACAAACACCAAATGCATACTTATAAAATTAATTTTTGCAACTGCCACTGGCCAAAGGTAATATTTTCTTTGCTCTTGCGCAACGAAATTTCGCTTATTTTAGTGTGCGACCTGTTCTAAATAGTTGTACCTGTATAAGGTAACTGCTCGAACTCAACTCAAAGCTCATTTCCATCAAGTATATTATTCATAACCTCAAAAGAGCAAGCAAAAGCTAGTACAAACCTGAACCGTGAACACCTTTTGAATGACTATCGTAATTTCTAGCATAATCCAGTTGACCCAAACTAATATCCCAAAGCAGCAATAATTGTCCAAATCACTTTAACAGTTTTTATGTCACGTCATACCGTTAAGGGCGTGAGCCCTACAAATTATACACATTTTGAAACATATCTCTTCATTCCGCCCAGATATCCTTATTTCAATAAAATGCTAAGACAAATTTACCCTAATACAGAGAAAATACACGCCATTAGGAGATGAACCAAGAGGTTATTTTCCACCGTTGTAAGAGCCATTTTTAGCGCCGTATTGATCCAGATCCAAGGCCTGGCAGAGTTACCTGGCGTGACCCGAGCGATGATTTCAGTGGCGTAGGAATAATTTAGGAGTGGTTTAGAAATTTGCTTCTCATAGCTTTCGTATTCGTAACGGAATGTGATCCGTTAAATCAGATTCAAGAATAAAATAGATATATACATAGTTTCCTTTTTTATGGACTTTTACAAAAATATGATCCAAACGGACTCATTGAAGATGAGGTGCAGAGGGCTTGCAATGATAAATGAACAACTTTTAAGTAAAATAAAGAGGATGTTGTCTGACTCAGGCCCTTTGTTATCCTCTAAGTTGCTCATCTAGGCAAAAATGTCGTTGAAACAGAATGTTTAGTGATGCGATGCAGATGAAATCAATTTGTGCACTCAGGACTATAATGAGGAATATACAGAATTAGAGTATTGAAGAAAAGTGTAGCAGCCGAAGGCCCTCAGGACCCATGTCGACATTATCGTCATCCAAGTACATAACATTAGGTACCTAACAAATGTTTGCCTATTCTCTTCACTTATTCATAAATTAGAGCTCTGCTGGCTCCAGCACAAGTGCTAGTTTAGTGACCCTAACCCCTAACGAAGCTGAAAAACCTAAAGGAAACTGGAGAAACTGGAAAAATTAACAAATCTGCCCCTGCCCCCGTTGTCAAGAACGAACAAATCTAAAAATGAAAATGATTACTAAATACAATAAAACAGTAAAAAGCTCTTGCAGATTGTCAAGCTTTGATTTGACTTTGACAAAATGACATTGTCAGTAAATGGGAGACATCACTATTATAAATGTGTATAAGCCATCTGTAGTGAAATCTTGAAGGCTTATCCCCATCCAGCAATATATGTGGGCGATTTCAAGAGCCACGATGAGCAATGGAAATACAGCCATAATGACACCTGCGGGCTTGACATAGCAAATTGGTCGGAGTGCAACTAAATGCACCTTGTCTTTGACGCTAAGGATAAAGGAACTTTCAGATCGGCGGCCTGGAGACGCGACTACAACCCTGATTTGTGCTTTGTTTCTGAAAACGATAGAAAAGGCCCTGTTCCAACTACCAGAAGAGTCCTCGATAACTTCCTACATAGCCAGTATCGACCAGTGCTCCTCGAGATTTGGATTCAAATATCACCCATTAAATCATTTTCAGTGCCTAGCTGGAATTTTAAAAAAGCAAACCGGGACCACTTTTCCAAGGATCTTGATAAGAGCATTAGATGGATATCCCCGAAGAGGAAAAACTATCGCAGGTTTATCGACATAGTCATATCAACTGCTAAGAAACACATTCCCAGAGGTTTTCACAAAGATTATATTCCAGGGTGGTCAAACGAAAGTGAGAGACTGTATAAGGAATTTCTGGAGAACGGTAATGTGGAATTAGCCGACGAACTTCTTAATTCCCTTGATGCATCCCGAATGTATTGAAACTGTCGAAAGTCTAGATTTTAAATGCTCAAACAGAGATGCAGGGCCTCTCCTGAAAAATCTTGGTTCAAACACACCTGCAATCCGCCCAGCGCCTGCAGTAACACCTAACCAGGTCACTGACCATATTGTCACTATTTTCATATCCCGACGAAATAAGAAGCATGCCTCGGAAATAAGACGGGAGCTTAAACAACAAAAAGCTAGCCCACCCGAGACCGAGTTCTCCATTCCCTTCACGGTTGACGAAGTAGCAATGGCCCTAAAGGACGTCAAGATCGGAAAAGCTCCTGGGTTCGAAGGAATTCACCCATAATTTCTATTACACTGTGGTAAAAACACAAAACTATGGCTCTCGCGATTCTTCTCAGATATTCCAGCTCAGTCCTAAAAAGAGCTAAAATAATTGCCCTACTAAAACCGGCTAAACCAAGTGGCCGCCCTATCGCATTATTGAGCGTTATGTATAAGCTGCTGGCGAGACTAATCCTCAATCGTTTTGGCAACAATATTGAGTGAGAAATATTGAGTAATATTGCGCTCCTGTGTGGATGAACAGCCCTCACATAGGAAAAATAGATACCCAGCTCAACAGTACCATGCGTATAGTCTCTGGCATCATTAGACCTACATATTGGCTGCCAATATTACGCCAGATACCCCCACCCAATCTGCGCAGAGCTCATGCATTGTTGAATGAGTACAACAAAATAGCTAATAATCTTGAAAAAGACTACGAGTAAATATTTCAGATTTGGCAGGTTCTAAGGCAACACATAGGGGTCCCTGACGGTCAATTGTTTTTAGCGATCCGATCATCCATTTTCAAGTCATGTCGTGAAATGTATGTAGTTTCAACATTTTGCTTTGATGCCGGATAACTAACAAAAAAATTGAACAATTTTGATGAAATTTTCTGTACGAGTGTTTTTTGACGCGGCCCGAAAAATTTGAGACAAAAGTTTGATAGAGAATTTCTATGAGAAAAATTCTCTAATTACTCCTCTGTTTCTAAAATATCGGAAACATTGACTCTTCAGGAAAAATATGAACATCGTAAAAAAATGAAGGTTTAAAAAAGCCGATAACTCTATGGGGTGTAAAGATTACGCTGTAGAGGTAGCACCTCTTAGTTTGAGATGGTCGCATCAAGAGTCGTAGACTGGAGATGTTTTCAAACAATAATTGTCGTAGTTATCACAGGGCAGTCAGCTCTCACTTATGGCTCCACGCGCCACGCCTTGAAAACTGCATCGACCTGCAGGCTAAACTAAGTGAGGGTAGCCAGATATGGCGAGAAAACTAGTGTTGGGCAGCAGCAGCATTAAAAGTAATTGGTCGGCGTATTTCTAGATATAGAAAGAAAAACGGCGGCACTAAACACAGTTAAAGGCGAGACAAGCACTGTCTTAACGGTTTTAATACTGCGATGAGGGAGGCAACGGGAAACCACCTCATTACCCTCCCCAGGAAAAATCATTAGCATGACTGGAAAACCAAAAGTACAGGCCCTCAGTTCCCGGCAGGTCCCAAGTGATCAGAGGGTGCTAAGAATCTCCGGGCCAGTCATGAAGAAGATTGCTACCTGGAACGCACGAAGTATGTTTCAAGCTGGTAAAATCCACAATGCCCTCAGAGAGATGAAAAGAATGAACATCTAAATTTTAGGGATCAGCGAAATGAGATGGCCTAATTCTAGAGAATGTCACATCGACGACCATTATATCTACTATGCTGGCAATGACGAGGTCAATTACTACAATGGTGTGGCGCTCATAGTAAATATAGAAGTACAAAAAACAGTAAAATCTTTTGTCCCGATTTCTGATAGAGTGATATTTTTGCAGCTCAACTCCACTCCATAGAATGTCAACATTATCCAGATATATGCACCAACGAGCGATCACTCAGACGAAGTTGTTGAAGCCTTTTACGAATAACTCCAAACCGCCTTAAATCTTACTAAAAAGTCACAAATCACGATTATTATGGGTGATTTTAATGCAAAGATTGGTAGCGGTGCACGAGAGGATAGAGTTAGTGGATGTGGATTGGGTGTTGCGAATGAACGTGGCGACCGACTGTTCCAGTTTTGTCAAGAAATGGGGTTTGTTGTCTCGAACACTTTCTTTAAGCTTCCATCAAGGCGCCTGTACACTTGGCCTTCTAACGCCCAAACGCCAGAGAGGATAGTCAGAAACCAAATAGACTTTGTATTGATAAATAATCGATACAGAAATTGCATTAAATCGGTAAAAACATCGGCGCAGACATAAATTCTGATCACAATCCGCTTGTAGCAAATATTCAGTTAACTCTAAAAAAGTGTACAGTGAAAGGAAACTGCCCTAAACCAGAACTGACAAGACCCAGAAGCGCTAGCTGAGGTCAGAAACGAACTAAATTGTGGACTAAGCAAAGTAAGCATTGTGGAGAATTCTGAAGCGGAGACTGTTTGAACCAACATCAAGAAAGCTTTCATTAACGCAAGCTTGAAATTATCTTCAAACGATACTACGATAAAAAAGAAAGTTTGGATGACTGATGAAATTCTTTATTTAACGGAAAAAAGGCGCTTGAAAAAAGGTCATCCAGAGTACCACCAGATGAATCGTGTAATAAGGAACAAAATTTGAATGGCCAAAGGACATTGGCTTAACGAGGAATATCGCCAAATCGAAGTTGTGGACGCTAAATATGACCCTTTTAATATGCACAAAAAAATTAAGGAAGCTGCTGGTGTATACAAACCTCGACAAACTGGCATTCTCTTGGACAGTGAAGATAAAATAATTCTTGGCGCTAACCACAAAGTAGAACAGTGATGTAGCTAAAATATATCAAAAACCTTTTTCAAGATGAAAGATCGAACACTCCCAAACAATATACATGCGAAGGGCTTGATATTACTCCTTCTGACTAGCTTCAATCATCACTAACGCTTCCAAAAAAGAGCTCGACAAAAAGATGTGGCAATTACCGGCTTGTCAGCACTTTCTTAAAATTTTCCTAAAGACCATCCATAAAAGAATATATGCAAAATGCGATCCTTTATGGGCGAATCTCAGTTTGATTTTCGTAACGGGTTCGGCACGAGAGAGGCCCTGTTTGGTATCCAGGTGTTGGTTCAGAGGTGCAGGGATGTCTCTGTTCCTGTTTATGCCTGTTTCATAGACTACGAGAAGGCGTTTAACAGGATGCAACATGAAAAGCTTATGAAAATGCTTAAAGACGTGGGCCTGGATGATAGAGACCTCAAAATAATCGCAAATCTCTACTGGTACCAAACTGCACAAATTAAGGTAGATCAACAAATATCAAACGGAGTTCGAATCAAAAGGGGTGTCCGACAGAGTTGCATCCTTTCACCATTACTTTTTAATATTTACTCGACCAACATTTTCGAAAATGCCTTAGAAAGCTGCCCTGAAGGAATTTCCATTAATGGCGTAAACATAAACAGCCTTAGGTACGCTGACGACACCCTCATAATCGCGAACTCGCTGGGGGTTTTCAGATTCTATTTGACCAGGTGACAACTAGTAGTGCAGAATTTGTATCAAATTTAAACATCAAAAAAATCAAATGGATGGTTATTAATAAGAACCAAGTTGGAGCAGATATTCCGCAGGTGCAGAGCCAGCAAATCCAGCGCGTTCAGTCATACAAATATCTAGGACTAGGTCAACGAGAACTGGGATAATATGCAGAAGGTTCGTACCCGAATCGTACAAGGCAGAGCATCATTTGTAAAAATGAAGTCCGTGTTGTGTTGCCGAAGTCTGTCGCTCTCCGTTCGCATTCGAGTACTACGTTGCTACGTCTTCAGTATTCTCTATTATGGAATTGAGGCGTGGACTCTGACAGAAGCCATGTGTAAAAAGCTGGAAGCTTTAGAAATGTGGACGTATCCACGGATGTTGAAAATAGCCTGGATGGACAGAGTGCGCAATGTAGATGTACTTGCAAGAATGTCAAAGGATCTCGAAGTCATGCTCACACTTAAGGAACGAAAGTTGGAGTACTTTGGACACATTCTCAGAAACGAAAAATACGGACTTCCCGAATATAATAGAAGGAAAAATCGAAGGCAAAAAAGGACCCGGTCGTCGAAGAATATCGTGGCTGAAGAAATTGCGACAATGGTATGGTGAGGCTTCGACAAGTCTCTTTAGAAAAATGAACGACAAAGTACAGATAGCGCTGATGACTGCCAACGTTCGAAGAGGACACGGCACTTAAAGAAGAAAAAGAAGATTACTTTACGAGAATCTAGGCCAAAACTGTATTAGAAGGCATTTTGCAAATGATGATGTCTTCTATGCAGGGTAAGCTAGTTGAATTTATCCTTTGAGCCATTTCTAGTTTTGGCATGATGCGTCACCACTTGATATTTTATTACTGGAAAACCGGATAGTCTGGAGCAATCAAACTTTCGTACATTAAAAAGGGAGGATATGAGCACAATATAACAAAAAATCGCATCGATCCGATTGAAAAGGCACAACTGGCGTATTTATGATTTTCAGTTTGAAAAATGTATTTTAGGCGCATAGCAATTTTCAGGAAAAACCAGAGACATGCAGAAAATCGCAAATCATTTCCGAATTTTTTAATAATCTAGCAACTCTACGCGTCTGAATAGATAGCTTTGCTTTTGATGCATTATGGGAAATTTGAGGGAATGCTCTTACAGTATTTTGGCATGACAATGACGTTTAGAATTAGATATATAGATTTATACATTTAGTTACCCGAAATCTCATTGAAATCTATGGAAAAATGGATCATAATCGGAAAATCTCGAATTTTTTGGTGATTAGAGGCAGTAATTATCAATTCCTCATTAACGGAAAACATATTACAAGGAAGCAAGTGCCACGCATTGAATTATATAAAAAGTAGGAAATGGGGTCATTTTATTCTATTGGGGAAAATTTCAGTTTCCATGAGAACTATGCAAACAATATCACTTTTTTGCTAATTAAAAAGTACGATCTTTACTCGTTTTCTGAGTAAAAAAATGCCCACAGATCGAAGACAACCGAATTTTTCTTTATGCGCAGAAAATTCGTACCTCTTTGATTTCGAAAAATTGTAAGCAGAGTGTCCCAAAATTAGTGGACAAAACTTCAACACTGTCTTTATTGGTCAAAAATAACCTAAGCTTTTCCTATAAACATATATCGGCAAACGCCCCCTAAGGGAGCTACGCCCCTTTAAAGGGGGGCACCTGAAAATGGTTTTTTTAATTATTTCCGAAACGGTTTAAAATGAAATTTTGAAACTTTGGCATCCTACTTATTTTGATATGCTGAATTCAAATATGGATTCAAAAATTTGATTACTTAGTCAGATGCGTATCATTTAGAGGGGGTGAGCCTAAAAAATTAACTCAAACATTTTTATATGCCAACTTTTCGTTTTTATTCCTTCAAAATTTAAGAAGTCAAGGTATTTTACGTAAAAAAGTATTTCTTGGTCGGTATCGCTAGGACTCCCCATTTTCGAGAAACACGCATTTAAAAATTATATCATATTTTTATGAAAACTTAGTAGTAGGCCTTGAAACAAAATTGACAATATAATTGCTATTGACAACAACATTTGTTGTGATAGATTAGTTGCCATTTTGCTTCCAAATTTTTGGCATTTTTTCAATTATGGAAAACTTTTCGAACCGTGAGAAAGTCGATATTTATTTTATTTACGGTTATTGCAATGGTAACGCACATGCCGCTGTACGAGAGTACCAAAGGAGGTTTCCTGCACGAAGGCTTCCACATTGAAAAGTATTTTTCCGGTTACATAGAAACTTTCTGGAATATGGATCCTTTCAACGTGCTCGAGGGCAAGGAAGGCCTATGGAAAATTATGATTATGAGGAAGCGCTAAATTGAATTGAGGAAAACCCTCAAATATCATTAAGAACCCTGGAAACTACTACCAATATCCCTAAATCAAATGTATTTGGTAAATCCTTAGCTAGTTGTTTAGATCAAATTACCTGTAATCAGGTACCTATTAATGTAATGAGGTTTATTTACTATGCGATATGAATTATTTTAAAACATTGAAAGAATGACTAAGATGCAGGGATTACACTCTTTCCATTATCAGAGGGTACAAGAGTTAAGAGACGAAGCCCCCAATGCTTCAGAAAAAATTTTGTGGTCGGATGAGGCAACATTTTCAAGAGGTAATGTGTTCAACAGCCATAACACACATTTTTGTAGTGTCGAAAATCCGAGAGTGGTTCGAAGAACCAACTACCAACATAGGTTTTCTTTTAATTTATGGGCAGGTATGATAGAAGATAAATTGATAGGCCCAATTATTTTACCAAATAGACTAACCGGTCGTCATTATTTCAATTTTCTTCAAAATGATCTGGGAGAATTACTAGACGATGTTTCCATTGGCACTCGGCTAGAGATGATTTTCCAACACGATGGGGCACCAGCCCACTTCAGCCAACTGGTGATAAACTGGCTAGATAATAATTTTACTGGCAGGTGGATAGGTCGAGGTGGTCCAATAAACTGGCCAGCGCGATCGCCCGACCTTAATTCTCTGGATTATTATCTGTGGGGTAATATGTGTAATATTATTTATGCACACACTCCACAGCAATTGATCCCCAGAAGAGCTTCATAGGCGAATTATTTCAGCTTCAGATCAAATTAAAGGAAACCGGTTTGAAATTCTTAGATCAACCCAAAATATTATAAAAAGATCCAGGTTGTGTATTCAAGAAAATGGAAACTTGTTTGAAGATTTACTCCAGAAGAACTATTATTTTTAGTAAGCAGTCGATAATGTTTATTAAATTACCTCAATAAATAATGTTAACGTCATTCCAAGTATGTCAATTTTATTTCAAGGCCTACTACTAAGTTTTCATAAAAATATGATATGATGAGTCCTAGCGGTACCGACTAAGAGGTAGTTTTTTACGTAAAAAACCTTGACTGCTTAAAATTTGAAGGAAAAAAAACGAAAAGTTGGCATATAAAAAATTTTGAGTTAATTTTTTAGGCTCACCCCCCTAAATGATACGCATCTGACTAAGTAATCAAATTTTTGAATCCATATTTGAATTCAGCATATCAAAATTAGTAGGATCCCAAAGTTTCAAAATTTCATTTTAAACCGTTTCGGAAATAATTAGAAAAAAACCATTTTCCGGTGCCCCCCTTTAAAGGGGCGTAGCTCCCTTAGGGGGTGTTTGCTGATATATGTTTATAGGAAAAAGTTAGGTTATTTTTGACTAATAAGGAGAGGGTTGAAGTTTCGTCCACTAATTTTGGGACACCCTGTATATTGTCGCGATCGGATTTAATCCGCGACGCCACGCCTTGTTTAGCGTGCAGGAATATAGCTCAGATTCGGGATCGATCCACGTCAGGTGAGAAAAGATGATAGAGAAAGCACTTCAGTTAAAAACAATAACAACGTCGCATGCTCTCTCGATTGAGGTATATTTTTGAATTGTTTATAGGTCTTTAGCCACTGTTTTATAAATATACTTTTTCTTAAGAGTTTGTGTTGTGTTTCATTTAAGGTTAGTTTGATAGTAAGCTCACTCAAAGATTACACTGCATTTATCATACATTCGACTTCTACTACTGCGGATATGTAACCCCCAAAATTCGCGACCATGTGATCGAGCCAAGCACAGTTTAGGGTGAGGAGAAAAGAATAGATTAGAGCCTGAAAGCGCCCTTGTGGACAGCCCAGGGGCTAGTTTTAGGTGAACTGATGGTTTGCTAGCATATTTATATCATAAAATGTGCTGATCGTTGCATGTTTAAGGTTCATAATCGCTCCCGTTGACTCCTCGTGTTGTTTATAATTTGTCTTTAATGTTTACATAATATTTTGCAAGTTCAAGTTCAAACTTAGGACAGGGTGATATTTATTTAGTAGTTTATGCATTTTAGTAACTCACAATATTAATTTCTGATTAATATACTACAAACCTTTTTCAAAATTACTACTAGCAATGTAATTGTTTAGCGAATCCACTAGATATATTTTTAAGAATATTCAAATAATAATTTTAATCTTCTTAAAGATTCAAAGTGTCCCCCACGCTGTGTGGGGGAGTGTTTTACCACGGGTATTACTCGTAGTTGTTATTTTATGGCAGATTTCGTGGTAAAATTTTGCTTTTACCGTATCAATGCTTTTCGCATCCTGCAGTAGAAATATTTTCCATTGGATCCAAAGTGTTTTACTCTAAAACAATGTAATAATGTATTCAGCTCATATTCAGTTGAACTACGCCTGTGTCTCCTACCTTATGTTGACGTCCCATTTTAACACCGACGAAGCACCAATTAGCAAATTTATTCGGTTGGTCACAAAATTATAAACTCGAAAGTTTTAACAAGCTTCATTTTATCGAGAGTTGCAAAAGTTTTGATTACTCGATCGAATCCAGTATTTATTTTAAATGTACATGATTTCCATATCTATGAAAATAATTTAAATTATTAATGGGCATATAGAACTACGTGTTCACAGATGGAAAGCACTACTTATATGGATGCTAAATTTTGATTTCAGTGAGAAATAGCTGCAAGTTTATATACAACGAGCATGCAAAAATAGGGTTATTTAAATATATTACTTAGATATCTTTTTTTGTAATGGTTCAGCAATAGCCATCCAACATCCCAGCTCTCCATTTTCTCTTATATTTCTTCTCCATATTAAAAATGCCCCAATTATTCGATTCAGGCAAATAAATATGCTTACATACCACAAATAGTGTACGCACGTATATACTGAAAGTAAAATGTCACCATGCAAATATCTATGCATTGGCAGTACGATAAAGTAGGATTTTTCAAACTGAAATTCAAAAAAGGCAGTAATATGATATTTTCAGCAGTACCGATGCGATTGTTTGGTATGTTATACTTGTAACCCTCTTGTTTAATGTAACGTTGTAAATGTTACCAAATGCAGTAGTGCTATTTTCTCCTTTTACTGGTCGATTTGTGTTATCGATACTCTCTACCTTACTTCTCGCGGCCTTACTTCTGGTGCTCCGAGCAGCTCGAAGATTAAAAGCGTTTTCAGCGCCCTTGACAGATGTGGTATATTTTGTTTTTTGAGAGAATTGGTAGCACCTCTCGCCGGAACGAACACTCAAGGCGAGCAGGCAATATACCGAATCGGAATTTTCCGTTGCTATTTTTGACCATCAGGTCTAATTACCGCCTGATTGTGTCGTTGCAGTATTTGGCAAATGAAGTAGAGCGTATATTTTCTAAAATTATCGACCATATCGCCTATAAATGTCGTGTTATGAACTAGTGTGGTGATCATTTTTTTAAAGATATGTTGGACATGTTTTTATTTAAGATGTCTAAAATTGTTTATCATTTCTTCTGTGGGATAGAATTCTTTCTGTGGGATAGAATTCCTTACATGGCGGCCTTTTGATGCTGACCTAGCTAGTTTCGGCGTCAGTTAGCCGTGCAGCGGCCATTTTATCTAGGTGACACGACCACATGGTGGAGACGTACCTTCACAGGAAAGGCAGTGTCTGAAAATCTACTAAATACAAGTAAAATTTATTTTGTTTCATTTAAGGACCTCTATTATCAATATGGTTGTTATACATCATTTCAATTAATGGATTTATAGTTAAATGACTGTAGGTCGTTTGCCTCCTATATCGCTTATATTTTATCGTATATATCATTTTGCTAACGAATTTATAGTTAAACGACTGTAGGTCGTTTGATATCTATCGTTTATATTATCGTTATTTCTCGTGTTCATTTATTGATCTGGCTTTTTCGCTTATCGAACTTACCTTTATTCTTAATGCTTATTGAAAAACGTTTAAACTGTTACTTTGTAATAGGATATATGATTACTAAACTTAGAATTTAGAACAACAAATACAGTGGTGACGCTGTTTAATAAATAGTATGGTTTATGACCAATTTGCCGAGAGAGGTAAAGGGATGATTAGTGAGGTGAGAGCAGGGTTGGCAAAAACCGGCTTTTTGGGTCATAATGGCTGGATTTTTGGCTTTTTGATGTACTTTTGTGTTTTTTTTTGTGGATTTTTGTGCTTTTTGATGGCTTTTCGTGTTTTTTACATGTTTTGGCAAAAATTTTCATGTTATAACCTCAAACTAGCATAAGTCACAAACAACCGGCAAAATTTAACCTAAAAACCAAGAGGAACGATAGTAATAGAAGAGGTTTTCAAAACGGAAATATTCGAAATTATTGCTGTTTATGTGAGTGTATTAAATTTTGTTAATAATTGTACTCATAACACAAGATATTCTTACCCTAATAAAATATTATTTGGAAACACGACTTATGTTCGTTGTTTTTTTTATAGGAAAATGGCTGAGAATGAGAAAACTGATTAAACCACCTCGAATATGATATCAGAATCAGAAGAGCAAATACCTGATGGAAGCAATGTTAAAATATACATAGTAAGTGATAATGAAGAAATAAAAGAGGAGGCGATGCAAATGGGCAAGTCAGAAGAAGAACAAGAAGTCGAAGGAACTGGGGAAAACTCGATTATCCCTTCGACTGACACTGACACAGCTGGAACCTCAGGAACAGGAACTGAGAAAAGCCAAAAAAGAAGTACTATGGTGTTGGCAGAAACAAAAGCATCTGAATGGAATTACGTTCACAAGATTTCTAAAAAAATGCGATGCAAATTTTGCAACAAGGAAGTCAGTGATAGGGTCCAAAGAATAAGGAGCCATTTAAAAAAATATATCAGTTTCGCCAACCATAAATCCAATGTAGAGTTAGTCAAGGAAAACTTATCAGAGAGAGAGAAAAGAAAAAAGAAGATGGCCATCAAGGTTACCAACGAACCCACTCTTACCCTATAGCTCTTCATCATCTTTATGTTGCATATTATCGCTAGAGAATAGTCAAGGAAAACTTATTAGAAAGAGAGAAAAGAAAAAGGATGATCATGAAGGTTACCAACGAACCCACCCTTACCCTATAGCTATTCATCTTCTTTATGTAGCATATTATCGCTAGAGAACACTCCGACTCTGTTGAAAAGACAATGCAAAGAAAAATATGACCAAGATGTTTTCGCCATTGTTACTGATAACGAAAACAAAATGAAAATTTTAGGAAGAAGGTTAATGAAGAATTTCCAAAAATTCTAAACTATGGATGCAGTGCTCACTACCTTAATTTGTTTGAAAAAGAAGTATCACCTAAAACTGTTTTAAGATATGTTGTTGACATACATACCTATTTCAGAAATCACCAACAACCACATGGGCTGTGAAAAAAGAAAGGTGGACTAATGCCACAAAATCCTAATTAAGCCAGATGGAATTCCCAGTTACCATGTGTGTTATATACAGGGAAATTGTTAAAGAAAATCCAGGCATTATACACAAGACAGAATAGTCATGAAAACAAACGATATGAAACTGTACAAAAATTCTCTTGACTTGGCAGAACAATTGAAGCAATTAAATTGGCTTCTTGAAAGAGAAAGATCTTCTGATTACCTGCAGGGATAAAGACACAGAGCTTTATTCAAAATCAATGTTCGAGACTTCAGTTATCGACAAGATTCCTGCACACAAATCGTTGAATATATTCAAATCAAAATTCATGGCCCAGAACAAAGACGTAAGTCTAATTCAGGTGGCCGATTTTTTTCACGAATCTGCACAGCTGTCTAGAAAAGTGGTCCCAGGTGAAATCCTTGAGGAACTCCAAAAACAGGAGTATATTCATTGATTTGAAGTTATTAAATGGAGCATTCTGTAAACTATCTATTCAGCGGAGCACAGAACGGCCAACACTCATCGTCCTTAATTTAAACACCGAAAGTGAGTGATTTGCCCTATGGAACGCCTTCGAATGAAATGCAATAAAAATATAAACCATTCATATTTGACACTAAGACTAAAGCCTCAATAAAATCTAAGCTATACAGACTATACACGTTAAAAGTTAGCTGTTACATTTCCAACGGCTATGGCGTCAAGACAGTTTTAAAGCTTTAAAAAACCTCGAGCAAGTTTTTGTGACAATTTTATTGTGAATAAGTTATTAAAACCCAGCAGGATATACATAATGTTCCCGCAGGGAAAGTCTGAGCAGTGAGAATTATTACGTCAAGTGCAGGTGCTTGGCATTGTATTAAAAACCCTTCATGAAACGAAACGTAAAGGGCATAAAGCTTTTGTGTTGTCGATAGGGATATTAGGTACTAGCGCCTACCCTTTATGACGTAAAAAAGCAGGCTTGATAATCGTTTTTTTGACGAGCAAACTTGTTTTTAGCTATACTAGGCCTAATAACTTTTACATAAATATTAAATAAATTCAAAACTAATTTCAGGGGCCAGAAACAGATTTCTGTTGTTCCTTTGCGGACATTTTTTTAAGAGGTTGAACTGAAGTAAATGAGGAGAGTTCATTTTCATGACTCATAAATGTATTACTCAATGCTTGCTCACGTATTAGTCTTTCAGCAGCACAAAGATCCTTTGCCAGTCATTTTGGCTGTTTATTTTTTATTAAAGAAAAAATTCATTAAATATTATTCGAACAAGTTTACGATTCACATCTTTTTTTTGAGTCAAAGTAATATTTTATTCGTTTAAGGACCTCTTAGATTTTTTATGAGCTTTAATTATATAAGTTCTCTAAGTCATGTAGACGTATTAGATGATCCGTTTGGAAAAAACAATTTCTCTTTTAGTTATAATTCTCATATCTAGAAAAAAACCATTAAAAAGTCGATTCGATTTCCCTAAAAACCGAAGTTTTGAACATAAATGAAACGCTTGAAACAAATAAATAATACAAAAGACACAACACTTAAATTATTCGGTAGTAAAAATATTTAGAAAGAAGAACTTATATAAACTTAGAATATACGTACATCAGGGCCAGGACAAAACTTATGTTTAGCCATCTTAAGCATATTGACTTTTACATAAATATTAAATAAATTACATCAAATAACACCGAAACTAATTTTAGGGCACTAAAACTGATTATTATTGTTCCTTCGCAAAATTGTTGAAGTATCAAGGAGAATTTATTTTCATGATTCATAAATTATTACCCTTCAAACTGTATCAGCCAGTATTCACGTTTTTTAAGTGAAACTCATCTAGGCGCACTTTTATCACATTCGGGTATTTTTTTCGTTAATTATTTT
>MU190497.1:26068-42513 GCA_016904865.1 Pissodes strobi
ATATATATAGACTTGGAAATGTTAAAATTTTATTTTCAACAAACTTTTGTCGGCAATCCTCTCTGTACCCCAGACCAGCAACGATCCTCAGGGCCCTACGCTGCAGAGAAAATACCCTGCGCCACCGTGGGGCATGTCCCCAGACCACAATAGCGTAGGACCTCACTGAATGAAACAGCGCAAAATACGCAGTACGCAACACGCTATCCGCCACCGCACCTGATAAGTTTCGCAGCACAAACACCGCACTGCTCAACTTCTTAGCTAGATGCTCCACATGGACATCCCATCTCAGACCATTATTGACATAAACTCCCAGAAACTTAATCGCGCCCCTAGAGAATGGACAGGCTGGGGCTTCCCTGAGAGAGAACAGTACTCGATTTGTTTTACTATCATTTAACACCAGGCTGTTATGGTGAAACCAATTTTTTGCTCTTAATTGTGCCCGATCCGCGCTGCCTAATAAATTCTCCACGCTCTCTCCTCGTATAGAGATTGTGGTGTCATCAGCAAACATGACATAATGTTCATTAATACTAATGTCTGGTAAGTTGTTTATATATAGAAGAAAAAGCAGGAGGCCCAATACAGACCCCTGTGGAACACCTATATCGACAGTTCTTGTTTGTGATGACACCCCATCTACCGTGACTCTTTGGACCCTGTTTAGCAAATAGGATCTAACAAAGTTGATGCTTTTCCCGCTAAAATTGTAGTACGATAACTTCCTGAGGAGCAACTCGTGCAAGACGCAGTCGAACGCCTTACTTAAGTCGCAAAACACTGCTCCAGTGTGCTCTCTGCCCTCGAAACCATCCATTATAAAGGACATCAGGTCCAGAACAGCCAGAGCAGTGCTCTTCCCTTCGCGGAACCCAAATTGGTGCGCGCTCAGCATCGAATGCTCCTCTAGAAACCTCGAAATCTGCGAAGGCATACACTTCTCAATTATTTTTGAGAATATCGGTAGCAAACATATTGGCCTGTAAGTTGAAATTTCTGCTTTATCGGCTTTCTTGAAAATGGGGATGACGATGGCTTCTTTAAGACACGATGGGAAAATGCCCTCTGCAAAACACAAGTTCATTATCCTTGTTAGAGACCCCACAATCAGTTCACGTATTACCTTCACTATAGTAACATTCAACCCGAAAACATCTCTAGCATCTTTATTTTTAAGGTTCTTAATAACATCTCTAACTTGATTTATAGTAACACTTTTGAACGTCAAAGATTGTGACCCCCAGCGAGACTGAAATGGAATGTCCTCCATAGAGCACTTTTTATTTTAAAGTAAGATTGTCATCCTGTTTTGAATAAGATCTAATGTTATTTGTGGAGTTTAAGATAAAGCTATCATGATAGCGCTTTTTGATTTCTTTAATTGCAATTTTATAGTGCTTTCTATAGGTACCTACGATTTTGATCTAAGAGTTCTGGGGAAGGATATTGTTTATAGAGATCATGTGCTAAGTTCAATTGTTTCCTCATTTCCCTTAGTTCTATCGTAAACCAGGGTAACATATTCTTTGATTGCTTTATTTTATAGTTTGGGTTAGTTTGGGTTAGTTTGTTCAGGAAAAGAGCATCCAAATGCTTCTTGAATTACTTTACAAAATAGCTGACATTTTACTTTAACATCTTTTTCATTATCTGACAGATATGACCACTGGTAGCGTTCTACTAAATTAAAAAATCTAAATTTACCTTCTTCAGTTAAGGGTCGAAATATTTTTGATGTTATTCTATTATTGCTAGTTAAATAGGGAATTGGAAAGTGAAATTCTAAAGCGTTATGATCTGACAGATTATTATCTACTATAACCACGTTAATCTGATATAATAATATGTTATCAATGTTGACAAATTATCTAGGTAGTTTTGGCGGCACGTTTCAACCCCTACCTGCGCATGGAAAACCGAAAGAATCAACAAATCAATTAAATATTTCACTTCATACTGGTCTGTTCCAAAATGTACATTGAAATCTCCCACCAGAGTGATCCTCTTCCGATGTTCCACGGTATCGATGGCCCGAGCCAGCTGTGTCATAAAAGTGTTGAAGCCTCCAAGTGGAGACCTGTAAATACGTATAATAAAGAGATCAAAGGATTTTACAAGTACACAACATAGTTCGATGCTCCTTTCGATTGCATATTCCTGGACCTTAGTGATGGTATTAGATTCAGGTGCCAATCTCGTAAGGATTGCTACTCCACCTCCCCTCATCTCATCACGGCAGTATACCGAGCCCAAATTGAAACCCGGAACAAGAAATTCTGCAGCCTCTTCATGGCTTAGCCACTGCTCACATATACACAATATGTCCAACTCTCTGTTAGCCACGCAAAGGTGAAACTCATCCTGTTTGTTTCTTATTGACCTTACATTTTGATAAAAAAAAGTCTAATTATTTGATGTAATGCATGATCTGAGAACGTCCGACATTCCTGTGTAGCTAATACATTTTTTACATGATGCACTTCATTTAATGCTGACGACGTATAAGGTTCATAAAATGGTTTAGGACCATGCCTTTCGGCCACGATTCTGCTGCTAGAAAGATATCTTGAAATTCCATATCAACTCCTACACGAAAGCTGCTCTTTATGTGATCCTTTTTTGTGCGGATTTTTTCACAAGTAGAATCTATTTTCATGTTTGTTTATAAGTAAGTCGATACGGATTCTGGAGTTGTTGATGGAGATATACCATACACAAAGAACCAGGATTTTCTGGTGGCTACCTGTAGGCCGCTATGTCATTTTCTCCTCTTACCGGAGCAGGTCTAGGAACTTTAGGGTAATTTTATCGTGGCTTTCGTCCCTTTTTATAATGAACTTCGGTCCACAGCCCTTCCTTTTCTTTGTTGACATTTATATTTTTTAGGTTATCTACTAAGTCTTCTTCTTTACTTGGTTCGGACTTTTGTCCAGTTTCGCGAATTGGTCCACTTGCCTCGTGATTTGGTGCTACAGTAGTATCCGCCCATTTACTTGGTGTCATCCTTTCCAGGTTATGAGCAACTTCACTGTTATTTATTATCTCGGTCTCGGAATGGCGGGAATTTTCAGCGTTGCTATTCTGCTGAACCTTCGGAATCTGGGGACTATTATTTTCTTGATTTTTCTGCGGAACTGTTTTTTGTTACGGTGCGGATTTCCACCAAGGCTTCGTGTTCCATCATTCTGCTCGAACACATGTATTCTCCCTAGCAATAATCAGTTATTTTCCTTTAAAATTTGATTCTTGTCTGCTGTTCCTTCAACAAGCTCCTTGAGACACTGCAACTCTATTTCTAGTTTTTCATCCGAAATTCTCTCGCTATCTTGTGTTTTTTGTGACTTTCCTTAAGAATTTTAACCTTGTCATCCATTTCTGCCAATATTTGCTTCAGGTGTCTGATTTCTTCCTTTTGCTTTGCAGTTTTATCTGCCTAAATTGAGGTTACATTTTCACCACAGCATGTTAACCTTGTTTCATCAATGATTTTCACTCTTGTGGCTAAACCTCTGATGGCACAGGACTCATGGAAGATTTTCCCACAAACTACACATATAATATAAATACTTTGTCTTGATTTACAGCATTCAAAAAAGATTTTACTTTGCGCGACATTATTTTGCTGCTCGTTAGTCGGCGCCATTCTGTGAAGTAAATATGTACATAATATATAGCCGTTAAATATCTAGATGTATACAAATTGAGCTCAAGTCGATTCAGATATCAAGGCGACTTATTAAATTTGCAAATTTCGGTTATGGGAAATAAATTACTGCCATGAGGATTACAGCCAATTACAGTAAAATAAATCAACTATCTTGACTCTAGAAAAACGAATTCTCTTCTTGAGATAATATCAGATATAATAAAGCTAAAATAATTAAGTATTTCCAGAGCAACTATGAAAAGAAGCACAAATATATATGATGGATGAAATTAGATAACCTACAGTTTTTTAAAGGTAAGTTCGATAAACAACAAGGTTAGATCAATAAATGAAAACGAGAAATAACGATAATATAAACATCAAATGACCTACAGTCGTTCAACTATAAACTAATTATTTTATTTATTATTTCATTACTTTACTATAAAGTCATTAATTAATATGATATCTAACGTTAAAATATTTACGATATAGGATTAATTATGTAAATGATTAATTAAAATGATGTATAACGATAAAATATATGCGATATAGGAGGCAAACGACCTATAGTCGCTTAACTGTAAGTTAATTAATTAAAATGATGAATAACGGACAATATTTATAATAAAGGTCCTTAAATAAAACAAAATAGGTTTTACTTGTAACTTGGAGATATTGGCTTTTCCTGTTAAGGTGCGTCTCCGTTAAATAAATAAGCAAATATTAGTAGTGAAATTTGCAAAAATAACGCTGTTATGCTTGATTTACCAAGTTTACTAAATATATTCCTTGATAAACTTTGTCTCGATTTATTCCCAATAAATCAAAGAATTAAAGCTTTTTTGTGAGCGTAAGCATTTATCTTATAGTGTTGCTGTTAATCTACCAATGCTGTTAATGCAATTGCGGTCATTTTTACATTTAAATCTCCGTAAAAAAATCTAAATCCATCTTGGTCTCAACTTCCTCAAGAATTTGGCAACAGCGCCGACTTGAGCTACACCATTTTTAAGGACGTGACATCTTGTACATTTACAAGCGATCTTTCCAGAAATTTTCGACTTCGACCATGACGTTATCTAACGAACGAACCCCAAACTTGGTTCATGTCTATAGTTTGTCAGCTGTCAAATTTGAAAATTCCTGAAATCCTCAACCAGACCAGAAGTTAAGATCATAATGGACTTTAAATGTTCTTATGAAGATTTAAATGTAAAATGTTCGCTATTGCGGTCGGAGACCCATAGCTTATCTACTAGTACACAATACCTTAATAATAAATCGATTATTTGAAAACCTTGGAGTCAGCAAATCGTGTTAGGGCCAATAACTTATACTTTAGAAAATTCTGGTATAAAAGAAAATCTAGTTAGAGTCAAACCGTTTAGATTGATTTAAGTTGTGCGTGACAAAAATCTATAGAGAATGTCGGAAAATACCCGGCAGCGTTTCTCTAACGAGCCTTGTACGGGAAAGCGTTTGAAAGAAAGCTAAAGTATTGAGGGAGAATTGCTTTTAACGTGCAGATTCTTGAAAGTATTCCAATTTCGTAGAACGGATTAAAGCTTGTTATAGTTCTGTTCACTGGCTTAAACGCTTCCAAAATGAAAGTGGATTTTTTTCACGCTAAGAAAACGTTATTGCCAAATTAAAAGGAAGTAGAAGTAAGTTCAGAGTCACCTTGTGGAATATTTTGTTATCAATCAATTTTAACTGAACTTGGCCAATTATATTGGAATATTACTTAAAATTCGAATGCTTTTAAGCCTTATGAAGGCTCCAACAATCCATAAAATTATTCTGACTGAAAGTTAATCAAAATGTTACAGGCAGTAGCAATAGCTGATGAGAGGTAAAAGAGCTTTGCTGAAAAGGGGTTTCATCCTCCAACAGCTAGTGCTCTCCTCAATGCCCATCAAGTTCAAACATCTTTTTAGTCGGCAGTGCTCTGTAATGAAACCTACTAGGGTGCTGAAAGTATCTTGAAAAAGCACTCTTAATATAATGAAGCATCCTGTAACATCATTCACTTTAAAGATTATATTCTTCGGCAAAAACTGGATTCTGGTTTTACAATACCACAACTAGTCGAATCACTTATTCGATGTTATCACACTTGCTAAATAATGTTTTAACATAAGTATGAAACTTACTTTTCCATTACACCTTATAGAAACGCAGCGTTTCCTTAGATGTATACACTTGTTTGTTTAATTTTTTTTTAACCTCAAATAGCCAAATAGCTTCTGAAATTCAAATTTAACCCCCAAAAATGTTCCTTGCAAATCTGTTAATATTGGCCTGATACTTTTCTCCCCATTCAGCGGCATTTCTTTCTAATAAAATGAAGCCTACAATGTACGATTGGTGAAAAGTTCTCTAAAGGAGGCTCTTGAAGGAAGAGATTTAGCTCAATAGCAACGAAGACAAGTAAATATTCCGCTTTAATTATCGAAATTGACATAAACCGTTTCTTTAGTCGTGAGCTTTTTGATAATCGTGATATTATAGTGTAACTGTATATACATTAATATACATTAAAGTCTTCAGTTTCATTAGTGAATATAAGTGGAAGCAAAGAAAATTGATTAATTTTTAATGCAGGGTTGGGGCCTTTGATTGCCTTCAGATTGGACCAGCTCTAAAAAGCGTTAATCTATAAGGCTACAAAGTGCCTGATGTAATTTTTATTACTAACAGAATATATAATATCCAACTAAGCCCAAACTAGAAACGTGTATACAGTGCTTTCCCTTAATATGTCCTTTCCCTATTTTTTTTTTGGATGAATCAAATTGGAAACATGAAACTTGGGCTTGAGTAATGGTTACATAAATACTACGTTTTAGTGTAAAATTGACAAATAAACATTTCAAGATGGCCGCTAGGTGCCATTTGAAAATATATTTTTAAATGGGAAGGGATGTTGTAACATACAACAACACAACAATTCACAATAATACATTCACAATAATGTATTATTGTGAAGCACTGAAGAAACTGAAAAGTGTGAGAACTTACCCTAGATCAGACACTGGCTTTGATCATAACTCTGCGAATGGAAATCTTGAGATCAGACTGAAGAAAAGATAGAAAAGAAAACACAAAACCCAGCCTAAGAATACTAGATGGTAAATTTAAGGAAACTATACAGTTGCGAACAACAGAAACAATAGAAAAACCTTGGCATTCAATCAAAAGCGTGATGTATCAAGTACAGGGAGATGAACTGGAAATATAAGAGCAGAGAGCAAAACAGAACTGAATGACTTAGGAAATCTTGCTATTCATGAACGATAATAGAAAATACAATCACAAGGACAACAATAAATATAAAGAAATGCACCAAGTTATTACAAGATTCACATAGGAGGCAAAGGAGGACTGGACGGAGAAACGCTATCAAGAGCTCGAACAGCTGCAAAGAAAACATGATCATTTTAGAATGCATTGAAAAATCAAGTCAATAACTGGAATTAAAAACGAAAGCCATAAGCACAGGAACAGCAAATCGCCAAGAAGAAATAGAAATAATGTGGACAAACTGTGTACAAGAACTGTTTACCGATACCAGAACCATGACAGGCAGATTAATAAGACGAACCAATGACAGAGGTGAAGCACGCAATAAAATTTTCAATGGCACGTAAAGCCGCAGGGGAAGATAATATCTATGCTGATATGTTCAAAATTTTGGATTATGAAAGCCGACTGAAAAAAGTTTAGGAACGAAAATACAAGAACCAGCTTTGGAAAACTAAGAGACTTAAAAACAACAGAAGAAATGATACTGAGAGGAAAATTTAGGGAAACTATATAGTTGTGAAAACAGAAATAATAGAAAAACCTTGGCATTTTATTGAAGCGTGATGCATGAAGTACAGGAAAATGGACTGGGAATGCAAGACCCGAGAGCAAGCCAGGAATAGTAAATCTTGTTTTTGATGGACGAAAGAAGGAAATACAAAGAAAAGGACAACAATAAATATAAAGAAAAACGCAAAAATATTACAAAACACATAAAAGAAGCCAAGGAGGATGCTATCAAGTGCTCGAGGAGCTGCAAAGAAAACATGATTATTTTAGAATGGGCGTCTTAGGCACAGGTAACAACAAACAAACAAAACACCAAGAAGAAATAGAATTAATATGGATAAACTATATCCATGAACTATTTATTGATAGCAGACTAGAACCAGAACTGCAGCAAACAGATTAAGAAGAAGAACCAATGACAGGGGTGAAAGAGGCAATAAAATAATTATCAAAGACACGTAAATCCCCAGATGAGGATAATACCTATACTAAGATGTTCAAAATGCTGGATAATCAAAGCCTAAATCTCTTAACAATTTTTCCCAATAAGATATGCTATTCAGAAACTTTATCACTAACCCAATCAATACTTATTCCGATACCTCGAGCAAACAGCTCCTTACAATATCGATTGAAGATAGTTTTAAGAATCATACATCAACGAATTATAAAGAAAATGTGATCACTATGTGGGAGAATAACTTGATTTTCGTTTAGGTTTCGGAACTAGAAAGACAGTGTTTGGGCTTAATATACTGCTTCCAAAATGTACAGACCAAACACAAGATGTACACTTATGCTTTATAGACACGAAAAAACCTTTGATCGAATGAGGCATTAAAGAGCTGATCAAGATACTTTACCGACAGGGAGTAGACCAGAGTGACATCAATTAAGAATTTGTACTGGAAACAAACGGCATCTAAAAGAATAGAACATGAACTAACCGTTAACATCCCCATCAAAAGAGGTTTAAGAGAGGGCTGCATAAAATCTCCAATTCATTCCAACATGTACTCAGAAGAGATATTTCAGAAAGCCCTAGAAACCCTCCAAGAAAGTATGCAAAACAATGGAAAACTCTAAATAATATACGGTATGCTGATGACGCCGTTATCCTAGTTAATAGCCCAGACAGACTCCAAAATCTTACGGATGCAATTACCAATGCCAAACGCATCTCCCTACACTTGGCCGTAAGGTAAATGTAGAAAAACAAAAACAGTTATTATTTCGAAAGACACAAACACAAACACTAATATAAATATTCACAACAAACGAATTGAACAGGTTGACAAATTCAAATACTTAGGATCATGCTGGATAATAAGAGATCCGGGGACAAAAATAGACTACCGCATAGAAAACGCATTCGTTAGAATGAAAAGCTTATTAAGAAGCCCCATAATATCATTAAACATCAGATACAGGTTTGTTGAAGTTTATATATACTCAATGCTCGAGAACCAAAGCCTGAACGCTATGTAGCGACTTGACGTCTTTGAAATGTGGGTCATGCGTAGAATGCTCAAAATATCAAGGACGGAACATATTTCTAATGAAAAGGCCCTGGGAAGAATTAAATAGTTGAAATTCTCAAGACACGAAAGACAATCTACTTAGAGGCAGAATATATGAATTGCTAAGAGTAATAATGGAGGGTAAGGTTTAGGGTAGAAGAAATTCAGGCAGAAGACAGTGCTCATGGCTGGGAACGTAAGAGATTAGAGTGTTCTAAATACACAGTCATTCCTAAGAATAGGACAGGACAGAGAACGTTTTGTCGAAGTTGTAGCCCACTTTCTATAAAGATGACACCTTAAGAAGAAGCCTGGGCGCTAGGAGTCTGCTCTATGTAGCGACTGGATGTCTTTGAAATGTGGGTCATCAAGGACGGAACATACTTCCAATGAAAATGAACCTGGGAAGAATGAAATAGTCGGAATTGTCAAGACACGTAAGATAAACTACTTAGAGGCAGAAGATACGAATTGCTAAGAGTAATACTGGAGGGTAGGGTTGAGGGTAGAAGAAGTTCAGGCAGGATACAGTGCTCATGGCTGGGAACGTGAGAGATACACACTTATTGCTAAGAATAGGACAGGGCAGAGAACGATTTGCCGAAGTTGTAGCCAACTTTTTATAAAAATGACGCCTTAAGAAGGAGTCGGACGCAAGGAGTTCGCTCTACGTAGCGACTGAATGACTTTGAAATGTTGGTCATGCGTAGAATGCTCAAAATATCAAGGACGGAATATATTTCTAATGAAATGGTCCTGGGAAGAATGAAATAGTTGAAATTGTATAGACACTTAAGACAATCTACTGAGAGGCAGAAGATACGAATTGCTAATAGAGGGTAAGATTGAGGGTGGAAGATGTTCAGGCAGAAGAGAGTGCTCATGGCTGAGAAACGTAAGAGGTTCTACTGCTCTAAATATACACTCATTGCTAAGAATAAGACAGGACAGAGAACGATTTTCCGCAGGTAGTAGCCATTTTTTTTTATAAAGATGACACTTTAAGAAGATGCCTGGACACTAGAAGTCCGGTCTATGTAGAGACTGGACGTCTTTGAAATATGGGTCATGCGTAGAATGGTCAAAATTTTAAAGATGGTACATATTTCCAATGAAATGATCCGGGAAAGAATGAAATAGTTGGAATTGTCAAGACCCGTAAGACAATCTACTTAGAGGCAGAAGATACGAATTGCTAAAGAAGAGTAAGGTTGCGGGTAGAAGAGGTTCAGGCAGAAGACAGTGCTCAAAGCTGGTAACGTGAGAGATTGGATTGGTCTAAATACACAGTTATCGCTAAGAATAGGACAAGACAGAGAACGCTTTTTTCGAAGTTGTAGCCAATTTTTTATAAATATGACGCCTTAAGAAGAAGCCTGGACGCTAGGAATCCGCTTTATGTAACGAATGGACGTCTTTGAAATGTGAGCCATGCATAGAATGCCCAAAATATGAAGGACGGAACAAATTTCCAATGAAATGATCCTGAGAAGAATGGAATAGTTGGAATTGGACACGTAGGACAATCTACTTAGAGGCAGAAGATACGAATTGCTAAGAGTAATAATAGAGGGTAGGATTGAGGGTAGAAGAGGTTCAGGCAGAAGATAGTGCTCATGGCTGAGGAACGTAAGAGACTGGATTGGTCTAAATACACAGTCATTCCTAAGAATAGGACAGGACAGAGAACGATTTGTCGAAGTTGTAGCCAGCTTTTTATAAAGTTGGCACCTTTAGAAGAAGACGACGAAATTGAAGCTCTAAAAATGACAGTAAATTTAAACACTTTCGTGCTTGAGCTTGGAATTAAAAAAGCACTAATGACTGGCATAAAATTTAATTCGATCCTTAAGAGTTTAGAGACTGATGCTGAAATAAAGATAATTAAATATCGTGAAAAACGAAACTATATGAAGCACATAAAGCATTAACGAAATACTAACACACTTGAATTTTTCAAAGAAAAATTAAACCTTTACGTCTAACTTCACATACCACCGTCAGCTTCCACACTAAATTAAGAATGTTATTAATAAGCGTTGTCGGCCAGTGGATTGGCGGAGATTTTAACCATTCCTAGAACTGAATATGAACAAAGACCGGACCAACAAAAAGCAGATGTTTTGATTAATAATTATTGCTTGTTAACTCACAATTTTGTAAAATGGCATTCAAAATCTTTTCTATTACTGGAAGAAAGTCGTGTTTTTGTAAAATCGTTTTAATGCTGCTTTGATTAAAACCAGCTGACTGCTTCATACTTTTCATAGATTTAGATGCTTATAAGCCATTGATTTAGTCTCGCAAAATTTCCCAAACCAACTCAAAGCACATTTATGGACCTGCTTCTCTCTGTGTTATTGATTAAAGAGCTAGGTTGTTTTATTATCATATTCATTGTTTCCGAAGAAGAGTGAGAACATTTCTACTCTCTCTCTCTCTGCATTAGGGCAAATAATTATTAATTGTACTAAACGCAATGAGGATAAAAAAAATACAACCGAAATATGGTTCAACATCACCGACAAGTTCTTCCTTTATTAAATATAATTGAACACATATCCCTTTTTTCCCTAGGGGGACAAAATGTAGAGAAAGCAAACAACAGTCAAAGCACTAATTTGGGGAGTAATGTTGGGAAATAAAATCCATTAATCAAGATCATTGCAAGAAATCTTAGGTTACGCTTAAGGCTTTAAAAATCCTTTTGAATTTAATATTTTTAAGGAGAAATCTTCGTTTTGGACTTGACGGTGTGTTCTATACAAATAGAACCATGTATTCAAAATGCAAATAGTTGATTGAATCGATATCGGAACTAATTTATGGTTCATTTTTTTACTTTCGCAACAAGATAAGTATAATTGCCTGGAATTTAAATCATTAGGTACTATTGCCAGATAATTGAAAGAACCGCAAAATAATCTACTATTTGGGTAATTTAGGTTAGTTTGCCATTTAAAATATTAGAGGTAACTTTACATCCGCTTAGGGATTGAAGTTATTCTTTGTAGTTATAAATGCAACTGCTTCTATAATATGACTGAAAGTAGATTGCTGCAAAGCAGGCAATTATTAGTACATTCTAAAGCGTGCAAAAAATGCTATTTGGCCCCCTGACACAAAATAATGTCTACACAATTTCAACGGTCAGCTATATTTATCATATTTCCACCTTTGTCACGTGCCCAGCGCGTATTCCCTGTAATCCGAGGGGCGACTGGGGCGGCCGCTATTAATTAACCCCAGGTCAATATAGTGTCGAATTGCCCCCTAAAATTACACGGAGCTTGTTCATTTATCAATATTCTGTATCTCTACACCGATGACACGGCTAATTTAAATGGATGATTTCCTCATCCGCCTGCATTAAAATTAACGCTGATTCAAAGGCTTTCATGGATATTAATGGTTTTACGTTCCTATTCTGGGATATAGTATTTTACGTATGATATGTGGCTTAAATTTTTGTACTTTAGTTTCAAGTAACCTTAAGTAATACAAGAAGACAAGTATTATCAAAAGTGTATCTAAAATATTACCTCACAATGGATTTGCGCCTGGAGTGTGTTTACATTGACTTCTACGAAGCAAACACAAAATGCTAACTTTTCGATCGCCAGTCAGTTCTCTAAATTTCAAAAAATAAAAATTACCATATAAAAACTGGAAGGCTTTGGAGAAGTCACTATAGGCATAGTCAATTTAGTAGTAATAAGTGCAATAGCATGTCCTAATATAGTAAACTTGTCAGGCTAAAACAGCTCACTTTCCTGTGTATGAAAATAATAGAATAGTTACTGTAAAAAAATTGGATATCATCTGATCCAAAAGTAACGCTCGAAATTTGATTATCAATTTTTTTTTTTTTTTTTTTTTATGGCAGTGGCACACACACCAAAGGTAGATCCTATGGCGCTCGACGAGCGGTGTGCGTGCGAAGATGTTGATTGACACGGTTCTTGAATATTTGTAGGTTGTAATTAGTGGGAAACAGATGTCCTGGAAGTGAGTTCCACAGTGATGCAGTGCGCCAGACAAAGGAGTTCTGGTAAAGCGATGTTCTAGGTGTTTCTAGTTGTACGACGAACTGGTGCGCTCCTGCCGTCTGTCGGGACTGCCTGACAGGAGTTGCCAGGGGCGGGATTATGTGGGCCAAATCCTGGGAACATCTGCCGTGAAAGTATCTGTAAAACAGAGACATCTCGGCCACATGTCTGCGATGTTCCAGACTATCCAGATTCCGGGTCAACTCCGGATCGCCGACGAGACGCACAGCCCTCTTCTGAATGGAATCCAGCAGCTTTAGGGTATGCTTTGGTGCGGCACCCCAGATATGTGAGCAATATTCTAAGCACGGTCTTATTTGCGCTTTGTACAGCAAGAGCAACTGCTGCGGTGTATAGAGTTTTTTGTTGCGAAATAGCGCACCAAGCTTCTGGGAGGCTGATTTTGCGATGTTAGCAACATGGTCATGCCATGACATATTGCTGTTGACCGAGACACCCAGCAGCCCGATTGACGAGGATGAAGGAATGGTCGATCCTGCCATAATGATGTCAGGGCCCGCTGTATTGGCCCTCTTAGTAAACGTTGCTGCTTGGGTCTTCGCTGCATTGAACTGGACCAAATTTCGGTCGCCCCAAGTTTGAACTTTCTCCAGGTCTTGATTAATTGCTGTAATCTGCTCCTGTCTGCGGTGATGAGTCTCAGTCGCTGGTAAGGGTTTTTCTGATCTAAAGTGGGAGACAAGGGTACTGTCATCTGCAAAACTGTAAACAGGATTATTCGTTTCGATCAGCAGGTCATTAATATAGATGAGGAACAGAGTTGGTGAAAGTATTGCGCCCTGAGGCACGCCCGCGTTGATGGTAAATGTGTCCGAGATGTGTCCATCGACTGCAACATGTAGGGATCGGTTCTTAAGGAAACTGGCCAGCCAGCTGCAGAGAGAGGCGGGCAGTCCCAAGGACGGCAGTTTGTTGAGCAGTCCGTCATGCCAAACTCTGTCGAATGCCTTTGAAATATCCAACGCAATCGCTCGAGACTCTCCGTAGTTTTCAATTGCCCTATTCCATATATGAGTGACATAGGCCAATATATCTCCTGTCGATCTCTCTTTGCGAAAGCCGTATTGATTATCGCTGATTATTCTGTTGCTCTCGAGGTACTTGAGTAGTTGCTGGTTGACTACACGTTCCATGACTTTGGAGATTATTGGAAGCAAGGCAATCGGGCGATAGTTTGAGGGCGTGGTTTTCTTGCCTTTTTTTGGAACAGGTTGCACTCGAGCGACTTTCCAAGAGGATGGATAAATCCCTTTTCTGTAAGAAAGAGAAAAAAGCCTGGAAAAAACAGGTGTTAGTTCGTTGGCGCAGTTCTTTAGCACGATGGCAGGTATTCCGTCCGGTCCTGATGCCTTTTGCGTATCTAGTTCTTTAAGGATTTTGCGAATATCACGATGAGAAAACTTGACTTCTGCCATGGTGGTGTTGATGTTCGGTATAGTGGGGAGAGTCTTGCTTTGGGGCACGTCTAAGGTAGAGTGCGATGAAAACATTTTGGCGAGCATGTTTGCTTTTTCTTTGGCTGTAGTCGCCGTGATGCCACGTTCGTCCGTCAAAGGTGGGAGAGACGTTTTTGTAAAGTTGTTACTTACTGCCTTTGCTACCGACCAGAAATTCCTGGAGCCACTGGGGCATTGCAAAAGTTTATTCCTGATCCTTTGATTGTGTTTGTCCTTAGTTTCGTCGATCACAAGCTTGCACTCGTTTCTCGCTTCGATAAAATAATTGCGATTTTCAGCGGTCTGATTTTGCTGCCAGTACTTATAGGCTTGCTGTTTCCTTCCTACAGCTCTTTCGCATCTTTTGTCGAACCAGGGCTTTCCTTTTGATGGTAACTTGATGGAATTTGGGATGTATGCTTCCATTCCTGAGGAGATTACTTGCATGATCTCTTCGCAGCAGTCTGACGGGTCGTCAGTGGCAAAGCAGACGTCGAGCCAAGGAAAATCTAAGTAAAACTGCCTCAGATCGTCCCAGTTTGCAGAATTGTAATGCCAGATTTTGCGAGGCAATGGTGGATCCTTCTGTATGAGTGGCAATTCACAAACCGTTGTAATAAGTTTGTGGTCAGAGGTACCTAATGGCGGACCAACTGTAACCTTGTACTGGTCAGGATTGGTGGTCAGAAAAAGATCCAGGAGGGCGGCGAATTCGCCCCTCTCTGAGATTCGAGTTGGTTCGTCTACAAGTTGAGTAAGCCCGCAGCTGATGGCAAATGCTTCAGCCTCTCTACCTTCGTTGTCGGTCTTGTTGTGATGTTTGAGCCAGTTGGTGTTGTGGGCATTGAAGTCTCCCAGAACGATTATTTCTGAACTGGGGTGATCGACCTCTATTGAGTCAAAGGTGGTAGCTAGTGTTGAGAAAAAGTTTTGGTAGGCTCTATCGCTCGGAGGGCGATAGAGACAACATATAAACTTGGTTAATCCCTTGGCGGTGAACTTGAGCCACATGACGTCAAGGTTGTTCGGTTCGAGTGTTTCCTCGCGATGACATGAAAGGTCGCTTCGGACAAAAAGGCATATTCCGAACTTATATCTAAATCGGGTATGTAAGTCGTAACCAGGATAGAGGTAGTTCACTGTTGTTGTTGTAGAACATACTTGTGTTTCTGTAAGGGCTAATATGTGTGGTCTATTTGCTTGTAGATGTTGGTGTACCGAATTTATGTTTGTATTTAGGCCTCTTATGTTGCAGAAATCTATTCTAAATTGGTTCGGTATCTTTGCTGTCTGTAAAATGCGGAATGAAGGGCTCCCAGGGCCACCCAGCGCCCGGAGATCCGAATGGCCGGGGAGTTTACCTCCGGAATATTTTGAACCTGGAAGCACCATCATGTCCATATACTCCTACTGTGAAACCCGTGAAATCATCAATCCGCATCTCGAATACAACACGATTACTCTAAAATCGACTTTAAAATCAGAAAAGAATTTTATCGAAGTCAAAACTTTTAACTGACCAAACATAAAAAGAGGATCGACCATGATTTCTTCGAACTCCCGCTATTGGCAATACTGACATAAACGAGAATTCTGCAATCTCTAAGAGTGTTTGCTTTTTGTGTATCATAAAACGAGCTTTCACATAAAACACTAGACTATTCATAGCAATTCTTCTTTACCGAACAGCTCAAAAAGCAATACTCCAGCGCTATCCATTCCGATAACAAATCCCTTTCTCAGTATAATAGGCGATCGGATGAAGAAGGAACGAACCAATAATATCATTGATGCCTTTTTCGATCTCCAGGGATATCAAACATGCAGATGGATTTTCTCTGTTCTTTTGGTATTTTTGTCACGGTTGTCACAGAGTATAAATCACGTGCCTTGTTAGGATTTCGCGTCGCTAATCTCCCGAATTCCGTAGGGGACTTGTTTTAAATTC